>CM069166.1:14340584-14373873 GCA_035221665.1 Okamejei kenojei | reverse complement strand
CGGGTTGAAGGAGGGGTGGGGGGGGATGGGGGAAGGGAAGGAAGAGAGGAGTGGGGGGTGAGGGGTCCCATCCATTCAACAGGCAACACACCACTACACAAACCACATACTAAACACACCCAGCACAAAACTAAACCCACTCCCGTCCCAACACACACATACCAAATCCCAAACACACACACTACCCCCCCCCCCCCCCAACACACTCACACACCACCACCCGACAACCACACACAACACCACACACTATACCACCCCCTCTGATTTATTAATTTATTCATTGGCTTATTTTACCCCATCCCCACCCTATCACACAGGTTAAGGCAAAGAGAGTGGGGCAGAGAAACAGTGAAAGGGAGTGGGGGAGTGAGGTGAAGGGAGAGAGGGGGGAAGGAGTTGAGGAGAAGAGTGGGGGGTTGGAGAGAGGGTGGTGGGGGATGGGATGGAAGATGGCCAGGAAGAGGATGGGGCAGAGTGTGGGAATGGATAAGAGAGTGGGGATGGGGAAGGGAGAGGGGGGAAGAAGGAGTGGGGGTTAGAGTGGGGAGGGGGGAGGGAGTGGAGGGGAATGGGAAGGGAAGAGGGAAGGGAGAGAGGGAGGGGAGGAGGGGGGAGAGATGGGGACGGGGGAGTAAGGGGGAGGGAAGAGTTGGGGGGATGGGCGAGAGGATGTAGAGAGTGATGGGGAGGGGTGGAGAGGGAAGGGGAGAGTGGAGGATGGGGGGAGAGAGATGGGGAGGGGGTAAGATGGGGAGAAAGTGGGGAGGGGGGGGGAGAGACGGGGGTAAGAGTAGGGAGGGTGGGGGAGAAGGTAGGGAAGGGGTGGAAGGGGAGAGAGGGAGGAGATGGGGTGGGAGGGGTATGAGGGGAATAGGGGAAAAGGTCGTGAGGAGAGGGGGAGGGCAAGCGAGGAGGGGAGAGAGGTTGTACGATGGGGAGGGGGAGGGGAATGGAAGGGGGTAGGGGATGTAAGGGGGAGGGGGAAGGGACGAGAGGAGGATGGGAGGAGAGCATGGAGGGTGAAGAGGGAGAGGGGTGAGGTAGGAGGAGAGGAGTGGCGGTGGTGGAGAGAGGACGTGAGGGTCGTGAGGGGAATGGGGGAGAGAGGAGCGAGGAAGGGGATCACGCATCCTTCGACAGGCGGAGGGTGGCTGGGGCTCGTGCAAAGGCAATATGTAAACTGAGATCCATTGTGATTGGACATCTGTTGCGCATTGGGATTTTGACATCACTACGATGGAGGAGAAGTTCGTTCAACATGGGGGGCGTGCTGCGGCTTCCACACACACACTTACCGCACCACACACACACACACAAAGAGGTGGAGGGGGATGTAGGGGTGAGATGGGTGCTGACGTGGGGAGGATGGGGAATGGGGGGGAGAGAGGAGAGCTGAGAGGGCGGGGAGGACGGGGGGGAAGAGAGTAGAGGGGAGACAGGGAGGGGAGAGAGGAGGTGGGAGAGAGGGGAAGTGGGGAGAGAGAAGGGGCTGAGATGGAGGGTGGAGCATGGGTGTTGGGGAAGCGGAGAGGGGGAAGAAAGAAGTGGGGAGGGGGAGGGAGAGTGGGGTAGGGGAGAGTGGATGGAGAGAAAGAGAGGGAGGGGAGCTGAGGGGGCTTTGGAGAGAGGGATGAGAGAAGAGAGGGGTGGGGGGTGGTGAGGGAGAGAGGAGTGAGGGGTTTGCGTTGAGGAGAGAGGGGGAGAAGAGAGGGGTGTGGAGTGAGGGGAGAGGGGTAAGCATAAGGAGGGTGTGGAGAATAGGTGATGGGGGATGAGGAGAGGGGCGAGGAGTGAAGGAGAGAAGGGGATCACGCGCTTCGATATACAGGGGGGCGGGGCTGGGGCTCGTGCAAAGGCATATGTAAATGCGTTCCATTACGATTGGCCATCTGTGAGGGATGGCATTGTGACATCATAGATGGAAGGTGCTGCGAAATCATGAGCGGCGAGGGGGGGGGGGGGCTGGAGCAAAGGCAGATGTAAATGAGATCCATTCTGATTGGACATTGTGACATCACACGATGGAACGTTCGTCAACATTCTATGGGCGAGAAGCAGTTTGATATTGAAAATGTTTATGTTTTTTACCGAAAAAGCAGGGAAAGGTTGACCCGGATGTGCTAATATTAGAAACATCAAGAGGAGGAGGAAAAACCCTCCAGGAATATGTAAAAACTGTTTCGATTTTGCAAATTTTGAGGGAGGAGATTCACAAACGCCTAAAACAATTATTCGCGAATTAGAACCCGGACAAACCAACATGAGAGTTTTAAATATATACTAGACCAAGTGCAGACCCGTTGGGTCTGTTTCCCCAACGCGCGTTTGCAGGGGGGGGATTCCTGCGGCTTCACACGCAAACTAACCACCCCCAACACACACAATTGGGGAAGGGGGGGTGAGAGAGGAGGGGAGAGAGGGAGAGGAAGAGAGAGAGAGAGAGGAGGGCAGAGAGAGGAAGGGGGGGAGAGAGAGAGAGAGGAGGAGGGATGAGAGAGAGAAGAGGAGAGTGGACGAGAGAGAGAGAGGGAGAGGAGAGTGTGAGAGGAGAGAGGAGAGAGAGAGAGAGGGGGGGGGGGGGGAGGAGAGAGGGGTGAGGGGAAGAGGGCGTGAGGGGAGAGGGAGTGAGGGATGAGGGGTGAGGAGAGGGGTGATGGAGGAGAGGGAGTAGAGGAGAGAGGTGGTGAGGGGAGAGGGGTGAGGGGGAGAGGGGTGAGGGGTGGAGGAGTGAGGAGACGGTGAGGAGGATGAGGAGTAAGGAGTGGAGAGGATTGAGGAGAGAGGGTGTATGGGGGCAGCAGAGAGGAGTGAGAAGAGAGGGAGAGAGGAGAAGGGGTGATGGGAATAGGGAATGGGGAGAAGAGAGGGAAGGTGGAGGGTGGACGTGAGGGGTGAGGATGAAGTAGGGGGGAGGGAGAGGGGCAGAGGGTGAGAGGGGTGAGGGGGAGAGCGGTGAGGGGAGAACGGGGAGGGGTGAGGATCAGGAGGACAGGGGCGCATGGGAATAGGGAATGGGGAAGGAGGGGGGAGGAGAGGAGGGTTGAGGAGAGGAGGGGGAGGAGAGGAAGGGTGAGGTGAGAGGGGGAGAGAGGAGTGAGGAGAGAGGGGTGAGGAGAGAGGGTGAGAGGGAGAGGGAGTTGAGGAGAGAGGTTGTGGGGGGAGAGGGATTAGTGGATGAGGAGTGAGGGGATTGACGAGGGGGGAGTGAGGTGTGAGGGGAGGGGATGAGGAGGGTGGGGTGAGGGGATCTAGGAATGGGGGAGAGAGAGTGAGGAGAGATGGGTGAGGAGAGAGGGGTGGTGTGGAAAGATGGGTGAGGGAATAGGGAAATAGGGGGGAGAGGGGCGGTTGGGGGGAGGAGAGAAGGAGTGAGGTGAGAGGGGGAGAGGAAGTGAAGGGGTGAGGAGAGCGGGGAGAGGTGAGAGGAAGAGGGGCGTGAGGAGAGGGGGGAGAAGAGGAGTGAGGAGGGGTGAGGGGAGAGAAATGATGCGAGAGAGGTGAGGGGAGTGGGGGAGAGAGGAGTGAGGAGAGAGTGGTGAGGACAGAGGGTGAGGAGTGAGGACCACCCACCCCCCCCCCCCCCCGCCCCGCCCACGGGCTGCGGGAAGAGAGGGGGGAGGACGAGAGGGTGGGAGTAGGGAGAGGGAGAGAGGGGTGACGAGAGAGGGATGAGAGGGGGAGGCGGCGAGGAGGTAGAGGAGTGCGGATGAGAGGGGTGTAGGGCGAGAGAGGAGTGAGGAGGATAGGTGAGGGTGAGGGGAATATGAATAGGGCGGAGGAGAGGGGTGAGGGGGGAGGGAGAGAAGGGTGAGGTGAGAGGGGGAGTGAGGATGTGAGGAGAGGAGGGTGACACCCACAATGCCGGCAACTCACAGAATATTAATTAAGTTTAGATAGATAGATAACAGACATTTATCCCATCCCCCGCCCTATCCACTCATGCATAGCCCCCCTCACAGGCGCGGCTAGAGTGGGGAGAGGGAGGGGGGTTGGATGCGAGGGGGCCCTGCAGAGACACAAGAGATGGGACAGAATAAATATAACATTGATTAAAAAGGACAATTTAATTTGGCACCTTCCTCCCGTCCGCACCCCCTGGTCTCTTGTTGCCCTTCTGCCCATTATTGCTTCCCCCACTTGACGTCCCCTCTTTGTGTTTTTCCACCTTGACCATCCAGCATCCCATCTCACGCCTCTGGCTCCCCCTTTTCTTCTGGCCCACCGATGTAAAAAAATAAAGCTCCTAAGATCTATATTCTACCAATGTAGATATCCTCACCCCCCCTAAAACATGTATAAAGAGATTGTATCTGCTATTTTATAGGACATTTTATAAACTTCTAAAGACAATTGTTTCCGTATCGGTGGCCATTAAACATATGATTCAAAAGGACATCAGGCCTATTGCCTGTACGGCTTTGGCTGTTATTTGTCAACTTATTGTTGTGTCTCTTGTTCCATGCAAAACTTCCATTATTTTTTTGGTGATCATCAGGAGGTTCAGTCCCCCCCCACCTTTCTCTGTTGTAGTATCACGATGCGAGGTTATTTATATTTGTAAAGACATTTTATCTATTGGACAAAATTTTTAAACTTTCTAAAGGCAATTATAACGATCAATAATATTAACATATGGATTAAAAAAAGAATCAGGCTAATGTTGTAGTTTGTACCGTTTTGGCTGTATTTGTCAACTTTATTGTTGTGTCCTCTTGTTCCATGCAAAACCTTGTTTTTTTTCGGAGATCCTCAAGAAGTTCAGTCCTTTCTTGTTGTGTGTTTTGTTCATTTGCTCTTACTCCTTGTCATACGCTGCCTCTTTGCGGAGCCCCCCTTGACCATCCTGCAACCTCGTTTGCTCCTGCTTCTGGGCAATGGATTTTATACCAATATGAGATATTTATTCCGTACAATTGTAGATATTTATTAAACTTCTATTTGACATCACATTTTATCTATCAATCCAAACAAATAGGAGGTAAAAAAAAATTGCTATCGTATACGAATTAGGTGTTTTCTTTTCCAACTTCTTGTTGTGTCTTTTGTTCCATGCTGTCCTTGCTTTATTTCTCGCAAATCCCAAAAGACGTATGTGTCTAAATATCTGGACGATCGAGAAATGATGTGACAGTTTACTGCTCGAGACAAAAAGGCAGCATTTGAACTGCATGGGTATTAGGGATCTGATAAAACAGAAGCACATATGTAATCAAGAATTTTAAAAAAAACATTGCACTGTGGCCCCACATATAAAAAAATTATAGCTTTTTCTTTTTTCACTAATTACTGACCTATTCATCCAAATCTTACGAACCGGTTGATAATCATGATGGTTACAGAATTTTCAATTCACTGCAACTCCTGAGGAAAATGCAGTCAATGCCTCCTATAATACAAAATCTATAACCTCGAACAATAGACCAAAAGTGGCAAAGTTACACTGATGTCAAAAACAGACAAGTATAAGCATAATTTCTCCCACCAAGCACTGGAACTATCATCAATCACATTAACCTCGTCACTCACATGCCATCCAACCTGGCAACCACCCATAATCATATCAACCACCCACTCACACCCATATCATAAACTATGCAAAACTCCCAATTAAATTTTTATTTAATCAATATTGTCAATGAAAATCTCAAATGGACGACCTTTCCTGTAGAATCGAAATCAAACAATGTTTTTTAATCTTCGTTGTCAATGAAGAGGATCATCTGGTTCAAACAATCGAGACTTTCATGTAGACACTGAAAACAAACACAATGAAATAATTTGTAAAAGAAAAATCAAGGTTTGCAATAATTGTGCGGGTAAATTTAAGCGGCCTAGAGCAAAAATAACAGAGAACTCTTTTCACCAATCACCCTGTATAACAAATCGCTGTAAATCGAAATAAGATGAGAATTAAAAAACACTGATTTTTAATGGGGTTTTTTAACCATTTTTCAAACCCTCAAAACTTACTTGTCACATAATGTAAAATCCTTACCCAAGATAACGTCACCCATGAATCATCAGAAAATGAAACTAAAATTAATCACTTTTCTAAAACAGCTAATCATACTTAAGCGCAAGGTTTTTAAACCACACACAGGCAATTATATGTTGCCCCAAACCGCAATTAAATTGTATAAATAACTCGAATAAATTCGGTCCCACAAACCCCACGGTGTGGAATCGGACCCCACCCCAAGATCCCCCATCCCCCCCCCCCCCCCATCCCCCCCCCCCACCCTCACACCCCCATATAACATATAAATCACGGCAAAAAGTTTATAAACACACCCAACCCCACCAAAAACCCAAGCACCATACACCACACACAAAACAAGAAAAGCAATTACCCCCCTCTCAAAGTGGTGTAATGGTGTCCTTTGAAAAAAGAGAGAATATTAAAAAAACGGGGAAATGTTGGGTATCGTTGTGGTAACTTGAGGCGGAGCTCAATAACGGAGTAACTTTAGAATAAAACGAAATTATTCAAGAATATAAATATAATTATTCGCTAAAAACATGTCGTCTTGTGTTTACGCTTATGAAAAAAGTGTAAGAATCGAATATAATAAGTAGAGAGATTTTGTCAAAAACAAGAACGTGGTCAAATACGCAGTAAATTAAAAAAACGGCAGAAATCGTCCTTTTACAGAGTTTAGATCGATCGATGTCGGGAAAACGAGATAGCGCTCCAGACATGAATGGACCGTTGGGGAAAGAATGTGTTCCTGGAAAAGAGTTTCAAACGGCAACGCGCGAGGCGTGTAGGAGCTCATGTCGACCAGTCACATGAATGTGGAGGGGAAAGTGTTTGTGCACAGTGTCCCCCTATCTCACATGTGTGGGGATAGTGTAAGTGTCTCGAGTTCACTGTGTGGTGGGATAGTGCGGTTACGGTGTCGACGCCCCACGTTCACCATTGTTGTAGTGGGTATAGTGGTTGACAGTGCTCCCTAGTCACTCTGTGAGAGCGGGGTGATTGTAGGTAGTGCAGTGCTCCTCGCCCCAGTTCCACACTGGGTAGCGCGGAGATAGTCAGTACAGTGTCCCGCCCTAGTCACATGTGTGGGGGGAGGTGGTATCAGTGTCCCACACCTACCTACATGTGCTTGGGGGGGAAGTTGTAGCCCCAGTGCCCCACCATGTATCACGATGTGGGGGGAGATAGTGGGTGACGCAGTGTCCCCTAGTCATCAGTGTGGGGGGATTAGGTTAGTACAGTGTCCCTAGTCACATGTGGGGGTGGATTAGGTAGCGCAGTGTGCTCACAATAGTTCACATGTGGGGGGGGGGGAGTGGTACAGTGTCCCCATTTCACATGTGTGGAGGGGAAGTGTACAGTGTCCCCTAGTCACACGTGTGGGGGGAAGTGGGGTACAGTCCACCCACGTCACATGGTGTTGGGGGGAAGTGGTACAGTGTCACCTTGGTGTGGTTTTGACATTATCCCATTGACATGTGCAGTAGATGAAATAAGAGATGTGGAGAAAGAAGAATTATAATAAATTTGAAAAATAATTTCCTTTTTGTTTGGTGGGTTTGAACACGGCTTACTTATTATAAGCTCCTTACATAACATGTTTTCTATAGTTTGGTCACATGTTGTTGGGGGAGAGGAAAGTGGTTACAAGTGTCACTCATTAAAGATACAGATGTTGTAGGGGGAGAGTTAGGCACAGTTCGTCTCTCTCCTGCAGTCAACATGATGTGGGGGAAATGTAGGTATCAGTGTCACCCTATTCTCATGTGTGTGTGGTGGAAAGTGGTACAGTGCGCCCACCTCATAGAGTCACATGTATGGTGGAAGATGGGTACAGTAGTCCCTAGTCAGACCCCCATGTCGGTGTAGGGTTAGATAGTGGCACAGTGTACCGTCCTAGTCACCTATGTTTGGGGGATTAGGTATTAGGTAGTACAAGTGTCCCCCTAGTCAAATGTGTGGGGGGGATAGTGGGTAGTAGTAACCCGCCTTTTTGAGTCACATGTGTGGGGACAGTGATACAGAGTCCCCCTAGTCACATGTGTGGGGGCTTAGATGGGAGAGGGGGATGGGAGAGGGGAGTGGGAGGGGAAGGGGAAAGGGAGAGAGGGTGAGTGAAGGGAGCGGGAGGGGGAGGGAGGGAGGGAGGTGGAGAAGAGGATGGGGACAGAGTGGGAGGGGAAGGGGGATGGATAGTTGGGGAGAGAGAGGGGGGAATGATGATGGTATAGCGCGGGAAAGGGAGGGGGCAGTGGGAGCGGGGGAGGGAGGGCTAGGAGGAGAGGGGTAGGAGAGGGGTGTGGAAAGGGAAGTTAGAGAGAGGGGGTGAGGAGAGAGGCGGGAGGTGGGAGATGGGTGGAGATGGGGGAGAGATTGGGGAGGGGTGGAGGGAAGGGAGAGAGCGGAGATGGGGAGGTGGGGGAAGCGTGGATGAGGGGATGGGGAAGGTGGGAGAGATGGTAGGGGAAGAGAGGGGGGGCAGAGGGGGGGGCGAGGTGCAGAGTGGGGAGGGAGGGGGAGGAGGGTTTAGGTGAGGTGCGGAGAAGGGAAGAGAGTGATGGGGCGAGAGGGGGGAGGGGGAGGGAGGAGGAGGAGGTAGAGAGGGGAGGAGGGGATGGTGTGAGGAGAGGGGGAGATGGAGATGGGTGATGAGAGAGGGTTGATGAAAAGAGGGGGTGAGTGAGAGAGGGGTTCCGAGGGGAATAGGGAATGGGGAGAGGGGCGAGCAGAGGGGCGGAGCGGAGAGGCGAGGAGAGCAGGAGAGTTGCGAGGATAGAGGGGCGAGGAGAGAGGGGCGAGGAGCAGAGAGGGGGCAGCGAGCGCAGTTAAGGAGAGAGGGGTGAGGAACGGGGTGAGGGGAGAGAGGGTGAGGAGAAAGTGAGAGGAGAAAGGTGGGGGAGATGGGAAGAGGGTGGAGGAGAGGGGAGGTGAGGGGAGGGGGAATGGGGGAGAGGGAGGGAGCAGGAGAGGGGGACAGGGGTAGAAGCAGGCACAGGAGGGGGAAGCCGGAGAGGGGGACAGGGGTAAGATGGGGAGAGATCGTGGGTAGGGGTAGGAGAGGAGAGGAGGGAAGGGAGAGAGAGGTGGAAGTCAGGATGGGGAGGGGAGGAGTGGGGAGGGCGAAGGGTAGATAGGGCGAGGGGGTGAAGAGAAGCGTAGAGGGGCAGGAGAGGATGAGGGGGAGAGATGATGAGGAAGGGTGGGAGAGGGGAGGTGGATTGAAATGAGAGAGATAAGGGTAAGGAGGAGAGGGGTGAGGAGAGTGTGGTGAGGGTGAATAGGGAATGGGGGAGGGGGGGGGAGGAGGTGGGGGGGGGAGGGAGGGGGTGGGGGGGAGGGGGGGAGCGAGTAGGAGGGCGGAGAGATGTAGGTGGGGTTGGGTTAGGAGAGGGGTGTGGAGAGGGGAGAGGGGGAGAAGAGGGGCGAGGAGGAGAGGGGAGGGCGGTTTTGGGGGTTTAGAGGGAGGGAGCAGGCGGGGCGACTGAGGGGGAAGATGGGGGGAGAGAGGGGGGCTGAGGGGGGTGGGGGGAGGGGGGAAGGGAGAGAGAGGAGGATGAGGATGTAAATAGGTTCCATTGCGATTGGCCATCTGTGCGGGATGGCATTGTAATGTCACAGAATGGAAACCGCAAGAGATGCTACACTTGTCCCTTCACCTCCCCCCTCCACTCCTTTCAGGGACCCAAGCAGTCCTTCCAGGTCCGACAGAGGTTCACCGCTGCTCCAGATGCCAGATGATCCATATCGGTGAGACCAAGTGGAGGCTTGGCGATCGTTTCGCCGAACACCTCCGCTCGGTCCGCAATAACCAACCCGACCTCCCGGTGGCTCAGCACTTCAACTCCCCCTCCCATTCCGTATCCGACCTCTCGGTCATGGGCCTCCTCCACGGCCAGAGTGAACAACACCGCAAGTTGGAGGAACAGCACCTCATATTCCGCTTGGGGAGTCTGCATCCTCTGGGCTTGAACATTGAATTTTCTCAATTCTGTTAACCCTTGCTGTCTCCTCCCCTTCCCACCTCTCCCTCAGCCCTTGGGCCCTGGCATTCCTTCTCTCTCTATCTCTCCCCCACCCAAGTCGCACTAGCTTCTCATTTTCACACTACAAACAGCTTACAATGGCCTGTTTCCTTTATCATCGATACGTTTTTGCATATCTTTCATTCATTGTTCTTTATCTCCACATCACCGTCTATATTTCCCGTTTCCCTGATCCCTGACCAGTCTGAATCTCGACCCGAAATGTTGCCTATCACCTTCGCTCCTTAGATGCTGCTGCACCTGCTGAGTTTCTCCAGCCTTTTCTGTACCCTCGATTCTCCAGCATCTGCAGTTCCTTCTTTAATACTGATTTTGGATGATCAGCCATGATCACATTGAATGGCGATGCTGGATCGAAGGGGCGAATGGCCTACTCCTGAATCTATTTTCTATGTTTCTGCACTTTGGGACAATAACTAACTCCATATTCAGTAATATGTTATCAAAGGGGTTTTCAAGTGGGCACCTCCCTTCACTGGTGTTTCATTCAGTTAGGTCCACGACACCTCGGGAAGGCTCAACTGTTAAGGGTCTCGATCCGAAACGTCACCCATTCCTTTTCTCCAGAGATGCTGCCTGTCCCGCTGAGTTACTCCAGCTTTATGTGTCCATCAGCGGCGGCAGAGACGGGAGCCTTGGCTGTGGCCGCAGTGGAAGCCTCTCCATAGGCAACGGTGAGGCCTCATGATCTATGAGGAGAGGCTGGTAACGTGGAGGTAGGAGACTGATGTCCAGGGAAAAGACAGGAGAGGTGGCACAGCTGCTGCCTCACAGCACCAGAGACACGAGTTCGATCCTGAGCTCAGTATGCTGTCTGTGTGGAGTTTGCACGCTCTCCCTGTGGCCAGAGCAGAGAACATAAAACTTCAACCTGGACAGCACTGGAACAAATGATGCCAAGACCAACTCTTATCGGCCTGCACATAATTCCATTCACGACATATATATGAACCTATCCAAAAGTCTCTTAAACATCACTACCGTATCTGCCTTTTATATATTGTTTAGATTTTAGAAACAACGCTACCATATATCGCAATGATTTTTGGCCACTTACTCACAGTCCTCCTCCGCTGAGGCAGCCCCGAGGATTTTTCCGTTCGATGAAAATGTAAAAAGTTATGAGTGTTTAAAAAATCTTGAGATCAACTGATTGGTCCTCTCGCCTGTCAATCACTACGATGAAGATAACGCCCCTTCCGGGGGGGGAGGGGACAGGACTATAAAACCCCGGATGCCTGGACGGGAGTCAGTCACTCTGGTAGATCTCGACGGAGAGTCCACAACTGTGATTCTAAGCTGTGAATCAACTGAACTGTGAGTCTGCAATGTTCTTGCAATAAATGATTTGTTAGCCCTTAATGACAATGCAATGAGTTGTTTGGCAATTTAGTGGCCTGCACTCTGCTTGAAATGCTATGAAATTAAATTTGGCGGCCTGCACTCTGCTTGAAACGCTGTGAAATTGAATTTGGTGGCCTGCACTCTGCTTGAAACGCTATGAAATTAAATTTGTTGGCCTGCACTCTGCTTGAAATGCTATGAATTTGAATTTGGTGGCCTGCACTCTGCTTGAAACACTATGAAATTGAATTTGGTGGCCTCCACTCTGCTTGAAATGCTATTAAATTGAATTTGGTGGCCTGCACTCTGCTTGAAACACTATGAAATTTAATTTGGTGGCCAGCACTCTGCTTGAAATTTATTTTAAGGAATAGCCGTGAGTGAACTGCCAACCCACCAGCCCTGAGTGACTGATTTGCCAGGCCACCAGCCCTGAGTAAGCTGCCAGCCCACCAGCCCTGACTGACAGAGCTGCCAGCCCACCAGCCCTGGGTGACTGAGCTGCCAGCCCACCAGCCCTGAGTGACTGATCTTCCAGCCCACCTTCCCTGATTGATTGAGCTGCCAGCCAGCCCACCAGGCCTAAGTGACTGTGCTGCCAGCCCACCAGGACTAAGTGACTGAGCTGCCAGCCTAACAGGCCTGACTGAGCTGCCAGCCCATCAGGCCTGAGTGACTAAGCTGCCAGCCCAAGAATCCATTCGCCCCACAATGTCCATACTAGCCCTCTGGAAACCAGTTCCTTCGGCCCACAACATCCATACTAGCACGCCAGAAAGCCCCCCCACCACTGGTCACCAATATTGGAATTGTTGGAGAGGTGGAATATTGCATTGGGGGACCAGCCCTCCCGTGTGAACATGGGACCCCATGGGCCGCACTTAGTCTAGTATGACAATTAAAAACTCTTGACTATCTTGACTATGTGGAAACCAGGATGGTGGAATGGGTTCAAACCAATGCTTTAAGTTTAGGTTTATTATTGTCACGTGTACTGAGCTGCAGTGAAAAGTTTTGTTTTGCATGCTATCCAACCACATCAGATATACCACACATAAATACAACCAGTAAACTCAAGTACCATGGGTAGAGCAAAGGGGAAGATACAGAGTGCAGAAAATAGTTCTCAGCATTGTAGCGCATCAGTTCCAGAGACAAAGTCCAATGTCCGTAATGGGGTAGAGGTGAATGGGACAGTACCCTAGCTTATGGAAGGACCATTCAGAAGCTGGTCCTTAGTTTGGTGGTGCACGCTTTCAAGCTTCTGTATCTTCTGCCGGCAGGGCTGGCCTTTGGAGGTGCGGGGCCCAATTGGGAACAATGTTGGTGACGCCCAGGTTCTCAGCCAAGGTCTGTAGAATCATAGAAATGCAAATAAAGTCTATTATAGACTTTATATCTCTATGGTAGAATGGAAAGTAATCATCTATCATATCTATCCACCTATCTATAGACTTTTAAAACTCTGTGTGTGTGTGTTTATGTGTGTCAGATTTTTGCCCTTTGATTCCATGGTCCGCCAAAACCACACGCTCAAACTCCATTTCGCCAGACGTTACACTTTTACATTCACTCATTACATTTAGACATTTTTATGTAGACATTCTTTAATAAAATCCTCCCCCCCCCCCCCACACTCACTCATTTTACAATCTAAATGGGACTCACGAGCTGCTGATGTCACAATCCCACATGCCGACCAATCCAAGCCGCTTCTCTCTCTCTCTCTCTTCATTTGGCAGCCCGGCGCTCCTCCACTGCCCCCCTCCCTCCAACTATGCACGCGCCGCGCCTCCCGCAGCTGGACTCGCCTGCACACCCCTTCCATCTCCTGCACACTCCAGAGAGTCAGAAGCCAAAAGGTGGATTCCCATGCCCGCCCCCCCAAACCCCTCCCCCCGTTCTCAAAATGCTCCGCCAATCGGGAGAAGATATAAGGCGATGGGCGGGCAGGGTAAATGCTCTGCCGTTCGGGAGAAGAGATGGCGTAAGTTCCGCTGAACTCACAGCTGGCGCAGCTCGCGAAGCCCCGCCTGCCTACGCGCCCCTCCGATCCCCTGGGTGCTCCAGAGAGTCAGAAGCCCACAGCTCCACTCTCACGCCTGCCCGCCCGCTCACTCCAACCCCTGAGGGAGTAAGAAGGATAGGGGGAATGGGGGAGGTGAGGAGGGAGAGTGTGGGAATAGAGGGAGAGTGGGGGTGATAGGGAGTGTGGAATATATGGACTGCACCCACTCTTCCCCCTCTCTCCCCCTACCCCCTCTCACCCCTACCCCATCTCCTCCTCCCTCCCCTCTCCCTTGTATCCCTCTCCCCCTCCTTCCACACGTGTCCCCTCTCTCCCCTACCCCATCTCCCTCCTTGCCAGAGGGGGGGCTCCCTCCTCCCACTCCTACCTACCCTCTTCCCCTCCACCCCAGTCCCATCCCCTCCCCCTCCCTCCCTACCTCTCCCTTCCTCCCCCTCCCTTCCCCCTCTCAGCCCCTCCCTTCTCTCTCCTCCCATCTCTCTCACCCCTCCTCCCCTACCCTCCCCCCTCAACCACCCTCCCTCTCCCCTCCTCCCCACAGTCAAAGCTTTGTGTGTGTGTATGTCATTTTGCCTTTGATTCGTTATTCCACGAAAACCAGATGCAAAAACGCCGTAATTTTTACCATTTCACTAGCGATTTTACTTTTACATTCGCACATCCACTCCTCATTAAATGTAGTCATTTTTCTGTACACATTTTTAATAAAATCCTTCACAAAATTTACTCTTTTCTTTAAATCAGCAGCTGCGGACGTCACAATGCCCTTGCACTCGCGGCACCACTACCCGCTCTTCATTCAAGCAGACACCGTCATCGCACTTTCAATCCCTCCCCCGCACTCAGTCATTTTTTCGCCTCCCGCTGGCCACCTTCTCATCGCGTGCCCTGCGCGACGATAACGGCTGCTGCCGCCCGGCTCTTCTCCCCTCCCCCCCTGGCCCGGCTCTGTCACGCTGGCAGAATCGGCTGGTTCCCCCGCTGCTTTTCGCCGTCCTTGCTGGCGGCCCGCAGGCTCACTCGCAACCATGCCCGCCCACTCTACCCTCCTCGTACTTGGGGGTATGAAGCGCCGAGGATGTTAGGCCATGGAGCTGAGGCTCCCTCTGAGGCCGACGGCTGCTGGGCGGCCCCAGTTCCAAAAGGCAGCGGATACCCGGAAACCCCAGCTCCAAAAGGCAGGAAACTCCCCTGCCTCCATGTCCCTCTCTGTGTGTGCCTCTGTGTCCCTCTCTGTGTGTGCCTCCGTGTCCATCTCTGTATGCCTCAGTGTCCCTCTCTGTGTGCCTCCGTGTCCCTCTCTGTGTGCCCCCATGTCCCCCTCTGTGTAATCCACTCATTACATTTAGACATTTTTATGTACACATTTTTAAATAAAATCCTCACCCCCCCCCCCCCTACTCACTCATTTTGTCGCCTCCTGCTGTCCAGCAACCATAATGGCTGCTGCCGCCTGGCTCTCCTCCAAAAACGACGACATTTTTCTTATTTCACTGACGATTTTACTTCCTCCACTTCCTCCCTGGGCCCCGACATTTTTCTTATTTCGCTGGCGATTTTACTTCCTCCACTTGCCCCCCCCAGGTCGGCTCTGTCCCTCTCTCCCCCCACTCAACTGCACGTTATCACGCCCGCCCGCTCCACCCTCCACCCCCCCGAAACCGGGATCTGAAACACCGAGGATGCGAGGCCTCTCAGTCTCTGATGGGGCTGCTTGCAGGAAGACTTGATTAATGTTGATGAGATTATGGTGGGACTGAGAATAAATTAGAAGCCTCTCACTGAATTGCCTGATCAAAAACCAGGAGCATCAAATTAAAGTAAGTGCTAGAAAAATTAAAGGGAAGATGAGGAGAAGAAAATTCAGCCAGTGTTAGGGTCCGGAACGTTTTGCCTAAAAGAGTGCATATGGGCAGAGATTCGCCATTCTGAAAAAAAATGCTGTGTTGTCTACTTGAAGACCCCTGCTCTTCACAGCTGGGGATCATCTGCTTAAAACTGGGATATGAATTAGTAGCTCTTTCACAAAGATGCAGTATGTTGAACCTCCTATTTGGGTTTTATTCTCTTTGATTTCTCTAATAAGCTCGTACAACGAAGGATTATGATCTATTTTTAATTTCAAGACATTTGCATTGACCTCATGCTTTGGCAGCAAGGTATCCATTATGTGAGGGATAAAGTGATTTAACCCCCCTATTGTAAGGGGCTTTAAAGAGGATTCAAACCGATAGAGGCCAGGAAGAGGGTTCTGACACTGCTGTGTGTAAAAGTTACCAGAGCCATCCTTGAGTAAGACGTGATAGCATTGTGTAGCGGTAGAAGGGAGTGATGTAGATAGATCCCTATCAGTAGAAGGGAGTGATAGATGGGACCCTTGTCACTATAGCTTAGCTTTAGTGCTGATATAGGAGAACTGAGAGAGTTCAGTTGGAGGTGAGTAAAACTAGGGCAGGTCATGGACAACTGAGCATGCTTAATAAAATAAATGAATATTACAACACACCCCTGGTCAAGAAACTGCTCATTACCATGCACATGTCTGGACATGCGATGTATGATGTGGGAGGTACTGGGGGGGATGTAACTACAGATTGTGCACCTCAGTGTCTGATTGGAGGGGGTCAAAGGAGGGGAGCTTGGATTTAGAATTGTGTGTATAAAGGGGTTTACCCTTCTGACTTCGATGTGTCCCAACTTGGAGAGGCACCCGACTCTGCAGACTCGCAAATAAAGAATCTCTTGCATCCACAATTTAGTCTCTGATTAGTGATTGTGAGCACATCGCATATCTCACAAACTGGGGGCTCATCCGGGATCGCCACTCCAGCTGCTCGGTGGAAGCACAGAAGGAAGGGAAGGTGCACCCTGCTGATTTTAGCAGTCTCAGATCTCCTTGCTTGCCATCAGCGGTTTGAGCGAGTGATATTCGGGCAAGAGACTCAGGAAGCAAGAGGGAGTGTCAGATAAATAAACAAGGGTCGGTCGAGCGATTCTTGTGCACAAGAACTGGGTAAGAAAACTGACTATTAAGTATTGCCTGGGCGACCGAGGGTCTGTCGGACGGGAATAGTCCGATAAGATAAAGATAACCGGAACGGGAAAAGTAAGAGTCCGGGGGGAAACAGGACAAGGCTCATACTGGTGAAGAGCCGCACATTCCGCCTGATAGTCCATTGGGGCGAATGTGGCAATCTTGGGGAGAAGGAAGCCCCGGGGGTAAAAGATAACAAGACTACGATTAAGTTCTGTTATTTTGATTAACCAAAGGAACCAATAAGGGGGAGTTCAGGCTGGTGGCACTGGACTGTACAGAATATTCAGAGTATCACTCAGACATTGCAAAAATCTAAGGAAAATCACAATGCCAAATGTTTTGAGTACGAAAAGTTAAAAAGGAAGGAGCAGCACATGAAAGAAATATTGAGTTGTTTCACACATTCGATAGAAGAAACTCATATACAGATTGGTCAGGTACATGAGGAGTTAGTGCAAAATATGTTAATTTTGAAACTAATCTGTGTAGGAAATTGCATAATTTCATTGAAGTAAGAATGGAACTAATGTGATTTGTGTGTAAAAACCGGTTTTGTATGAATGAGGAAGTTAATATATGTGTTAGGTTTGTTTGCTGTAGGCCATGTGCTGTAAGGGTAGGTGTGTGTGTTCCTTTAAGAAATTGTAAGCAATGGGGAGGTTACAAACAGCTGTAAGGTAACGGACAACGCTTTGTATCATCGCAACTTAAAAGGGGAAAGTTGGAAAATGGAGGTTGCTTAGCTTCTATAGATTTCTTTTCAGTAAAGTTAATTTGGAAAATTGTTAGTCGTATGTATTTAAACTAGGAATTGGAATTTGGGGATTGTAGGGAAATGGTTTGAACAAAATTAGAAATAAGCTAATTGCTGAACAACAAGCAGCTTTTATGGTTTGTTTAGATAAACATTCTGGTTGGAGAAGGGTAATAAATTAATGGGGCCCAGGGGAAAAAAAAACAAAAAGGAGTTGGCAGACAATGATGTCAATAATGGGAAGTTTATTTACTTCAGAAGAAAGACAGATGGTCACACACGCAGGAATAAAGATCTGGGAAAAGGGGTTGCAGGCTCCGGGGGTAGCAGCAGACGCAGGTCAGCAGTTACTAAAGGTTAATTTCGTAACCAAGTCATGGCCAGATATTAGAAAGAAACAGGGAAAATTGGAGGATAAACTATCTGAGAAGTAAGAAATTGAGCTTAGAATGAGAAAGAAGGCAGATCGGAAAGGATTAAAGTGGGAAGCAGAGGGATAAATTGATGAGACTGTTTTAAAAAGATAAGAGCAGGCCAGACACAGATTATCCTTTTGGGGCACCCATAAACTGAGAGGGCTAAGAAATACCTTACCCAATATTCCTGATGGGGCAGGAGATGGATTATGGCTTTGGAGGACGATTATTGGCTATGGGAGATTTGAAGGCACTGTTGGTGAAACTGACAGAACTCCTGAAGATGGCTGGTATAAAAATGCTGTGAACAATGCAATAAACAATGGCATGCTGTTTGACACAGTCAGGCAGGGGGTATGGCAGGCCCTCAGACAAAAATCCAGCAGCCTATCTGGAGAACAAGCTGAAAAGGTGGAGACTGGAAACTGAACAAAAATAGAAGGCAACCAGTTAATGAACACTATATTTTGAACCACTGTGGTGGATGTCATTCCTCCTAAAGTCAAGTCTAGATTGGAGGAGGTGGTGGGATTGTAATCTATTTCCCACCCTGATTCAGTGATCATTTGGTCAATGAGGTTGAGAAATATATCGCAAAGATAGGAAAAAGACTTGCAGACCAGCAGGAAGAGGTGCAGAGAAAAATGATGCAAATGTAACTTGAAGAGCTCAAAAAGAAAGAGCGTGAAAAAAGGAAAGACAATGTTGTCAGTAACAACAGACCTGGTTGAAAAGTCTGAAATAAAGTGATGCACTGACACACAGTGAGTCCTATGACAGAGCCAAACAGGGGCCAGAGATTCCATGCCAATATAACAAATGTATTTGGGAGAGTGTTTCCTCAAATGCCCTATCAGGAGTGAAATAAATCTGGATATAAGCCCAGACAGGACTGGGGTCCCCAAGGGAGGGGAGGGATCTCAAGGAAGAGGTCAAGGAAGGCTAGTAAGGAGATACGTAATGGATAAGGTGTGTTGGGGATGTGAACAGGTATGGTAATCGGGAAATAATAATTTAATATTAAAGATAATGGTGAACATAGTTATGGTAAGAACATTAAGAAGAGGTATTAAATACACCTAGCCTATGATTGCGGCAGGGTTTTAAATACTATCCCCATGATTTTAATCAGATGTTGTAGGCAGATTTGGAAGGTGTTGATATAGTATGTGGATGATTTGTTGGCTTGTTCCACAAGTGAGAAGCAATGTGAGAGAGAGACATTGTATTATCTTGGAAAAAGATGGCATAGGAGGTCATAATGTATCAAGGAAGAAGTTGTTGTTTTGTCAGCAGCAGGTAGAATATTTTGGACGAGTAATATCTAAAGAAGTAAACGCTATAGCGCAGGACCAAATTGAAGCAATAATTGAAGTTCCCAACCTCAGAGGACAGATGATGATGATATTGGGAATGGTCAGGAAATAGTTCAGACTAGATTGGGAAGTATGTTGAAATGTGATGCATTAAGGAAAATAATTAAGGAAGAAGGGACACACAAGTTGAGAAATGTTTTACAGTCAGAGCCTTTGAATGAAGGGGACAAAAGGTTTTGCTTGTGGATGTTTCTTGTTTAAGGGATCATAATAGCAAGTATGCAGGGTTTGAAGTGCTGCATCAGGTGAATTAGACTTTAAGGTAATCAAAATTGGAAGCTTGCCTGCAATCTTGCTTAGCTCAATTGGCCAGAAATTAAGGCTTAAGAAAAAGCATATGTCATGGAGTCTGGCACATGTTTGGAGCAGTAGGGAAACAGAAAGGCTTTGAGAAAAGCAACGGAGACCCCATACAAAGTTAGCAGTCCCCCCCTATGAAATGTGTTTGGGTTACCTTATTTGGGAAAGATAAAAGGAATACCCACCGTAGAGGGCAGAGATGTATTCTTAAGGAACTATTTACTGGCAGTATCTCGTTCCCTTACAGAATTAAAAGCTAAAGGGTTATTGGCTCAAAGCCCACCACTCAACTTTCCAATACATGCTGTAAAGGCCGGCGACTGGGTACTGGTCAAGAATTGGAAGGAGGAGAAACTCCAGCCCAGGTGGACCGCCCATACCTAGTATTACGGACAACCAAGACAGCAGTACGAACAAAAGAAAAAGGGTGCACCCACGCAATCCGGGTTAATTTCACCTGCTCTTGATAAGGAGGAACAGTGGATGGTGAAGCCCCCGTCCTAACATTAACTTTTAGAAAAAAAAATTAAATGTATAACTAGCAGTATGAAAGGAGCATTTGTAGTATTGTTGCTCTGCATGTAATTATGGTAAAAAGTATTAATAACTGTGATAAATGTTATCATCCTATCAGATACGGAGGGCGGACAACCAGATCATTTACCTATCATTCCCATGTGAACGATGCTTGCTATAACCTGAGGACTAGAACTATTTGTGAGGACGGGGGAAAGAAGTATTATATGGTAGGGAATAGGGGATATGTAGGGAGGTTTGGGTACGTTACCTGCCCAAAGGGGGAGAGATGGGTTTGTATGACTAGGACAGAACAGTTAGGTCTCCCTTTCCATGCCTTAAGATGAACATTAGACAAAATGAAGGAGGAAGTATAACAAGGTTAATGGAAGTAGTAGTCACCAAGCCTCCCCCTCCCCCACCTACTCAGCCTCAATTGCACCAGACGCTGTATGAAGAAATAAAGAAGCAGATTGAGATCCCTGAAGGAGGGAAAAACCTGTTTGTGGACTTGGCTCTCCGGATAGCTGGAACCCTGAATGTGACTAACTGTTGGGTCTGTGGCGGACCACTGATGAGCTCACGTTGGCCGTGGAGAGGATCCATTGTTGAAGTATGGGACCTGATGGAGTGGAACCTGACAGTTGGACAAGACCGAGATCCCCAGGTATGGGTCCTGACAGATGCACCGGTTGGGACTGAGTGTATCGCTAGGCCCTGGGCAAAGGATGCCGTTCTAGTAGGCAGCAGCCCCTGCCAGCGCATCGTCACCCAGTGGCCAAATCAGTCCCGAGTGTGGTGGCCAGAAGAGCCTAAATGGTATCTAACTAAGAAAGACGGGAGAAACTGCACTATCTGGATGAAGACCGATGGAATGGAATCGGCTGGACTATGGAACTGCACCGGGAACAACCCTTATCAAGGAATCCCGGTGTTGCGAGACATATGGAACAAGGTTACCTCTAGTGGACCGGCCCCTGAAGGACTGTTATATATGCGGACACAAGGCATACTCGGTGTTACCAACAAATTGGAGCGGGACTTGCTTTATTGGACTGGTACAACTGGGATTTTTCCTGTTAAACACCGAAGAAGGGCGGTCACTAGGAACACCTGTATTTGATGACCTATATCGGAAGAAGAGGAAAATAGACATTGGAGAATGGGAAGATGACGAATGGCCACCCGCAAGAATCACCTCATGCTATGGACCAGCCACTTGGGCACAGGATGGATCCTGGGGTTACCGAAACCCGGTATACATGTTAAACTGAATCATAAGACTTCAGGCAGTACTGGAAGTAATTACCAACCAAACTGCGGTGGCACTGGAGATGCTGGCAAAGCAGCAGACACAGATGAGAGCAGCAATATACCAGAACCGGTTGGCCCTAGATTACCTCCTGGCAGAAGAAGGAGGGGTATGTGGGAAATTCAATCCTCTCTAATTGCTGTCTAAACATCGATGACAATGGACAGGCAGTGATGGACATATCAGAAGGAATCCGTAAGGGCACATATTCCAATACAAAAGTGGAATTTTATTATGGGTACCCGATGGTGGGATTCCACCTGGAGGAACATGGTGGAGAACGGTGGGACTGTGTTTCTATGTGCAGAGGCTGGACTGATCTTTATCCCTGTTGCATCCCTTGTTTTAGGGACTTATTACGAGGAGTATGTCAGATGCAGGCTGTAGTCATGCCTTTGGGGAGAGAAAGGGGAAATACAAGAAAATAATGATAATGCGGCCAGGAAAGGTCCATGATCTACAGGTATAGGAGATTAGGACAATGTTACGTCAATTCGAACTGAAGGAACTGAAATTGAGGTTTAATCAATAGATACGTAGCAAACGAAAAAAGCGAGGATTGTGAGGGATAAAGTGATTAAACCCCCACTATTGTAAGGGGCTTTAAGAGGATTTCAAACCGATAGAGGCCAGGAAGGAGGGTTCTGACACAGCTGTGTATAAAAGTTACCAGAGATCCTTGAGTAAGAAGTGATGCATTGTGTAGCGGTAGAAGGGAGTGATGTAGATAGATCCCTATCTTGATAGATGGGACCCTTGTCACTATAGCTTAGCTTTAGTGCTGATATAGGAGAACTGAGAGAGTTCAGTTGGAGGTGAGTTAGGGCAGGTCATGGACAACTGAGCATGCTTAATAAAATAAAAGAATATTACAACACACCCCTGGTCCGGAACTGCTCATTACCATGCACATGCACATGCGATGTATGATGTGGGAGGTACTGGGTGGGGCGTTACCTACAGATTGTGCACCTCTGTCTGATTTGGAGGGGGTTGGATGTTAGAATTGTGTGTATAAAGGCGGTTTACTCTTCTGACTTCGGTGTGTCTCAACTTGGAGAGGCACCCGACTCTGCAGACTCGCAAATAAAGAATCTCTTGCTTCCACGATTTAGTCTCCGAGTAGTGATTATGAGCACATCGCATATCTCACAATTACTTTAACATTTTTATAACAATCACAGGTAATTATGTACACAGAATGAATGAACTTTGAGACTATGACCCCCTCCCTCTCCCCCCTCCCCCCCCCTCCCTCCCTCCCCTCCTTCCCCCCCTCCCTCCCTCCATCCCCCCCCCCTCCCTCTCCCCCCCCCCATCTCCACCCTCTCAACCGCACATTCGGGGAACAGACCCAACGGGTCTGCACTTGGTCTAGTTTTAATATAAAATTGCATACATGTACCTACAAGTAACAAACAAAATGTGTAAATCACCTCTGAAAAGTACATAGTTACAATACCACTTGTTTTAGTGACTATTAAATGAATAAAAAGTAATTTAATTAACTAAATCCTGGAAAACCAATAACCATTAGTGAAAAACCAGTCCAGGCATAACATTTTGGGCTTTTGCCCCATCCTACCCTTTGGGCTTCTACCCCATCCTAACTTAGGTAGGTGTGTTAGTTGGCTGTGCAGTGAGTGAGTGAGTGTGTGTGTGTGCGTGCGTGCGTGCGTGCGGCGTGCGTGCGTGCGTGTGTGTGTGAAGGGAGGAAGGAGAGAAGTAGAGAAGGAAGTGAGGAAAGTAGAGAAAGAAGTAAGGAAGGGAAGGGGATAAAGGAGGGAGGGAAGAGGAGAAGCGAGGGAGGGAAGGAGGGAAGGGAGGGAGAGAGAGGGCCGGCAGCCGGAGAGATGCCGGGGTCAGGGCGGACAGGGAACGACCCACCTACCCCTCTCCCCCTTCTCCATTCCCCCTCACAGCCCCCTCCCCTTCTACCCCTTTCTTCCCCCTCCACTCTCTACTCTCTCTGCCCCCTCCACCCGGGGTAGATCTACCCGAGCCGAGAGTAGATTACTCCAATGCGGGGCCCCCTTCGGCATGGGGCCCAATTGGAAGCAATTAGTCCAATTGGCTTAAGGCCGCCCCTGTCTGCCGGACGGGAACGGGGAGAAGGAGGAATGACCGGGGTGGGACAAGCCTTTGATTGTGTTGAAGATAGACACAAAGTGCTGGAGCAACTCAGCGGGTCAGGCAGCATCTCAGGAGAAAATGGATGGTGACGTTTCAGTTCAGGATCCTTCTTCAGACTTTGATTATGTTGACTGCTTTTTCTGAGGCAGCGTGAAGTGTAGATGGAGTCGATGGTGGGGCGTCAGGTCTGTGAGATGGACTGGCTACAGGCTAGGACTCTATTCCTTGGTGCGCAGGAGGATAAGGGTGATCTTTTCAAGGTGTACAAAATCATGAGAGGAATAGATCGGGTAGACGCCACAGAATTTCTTGCCCAGAGTAGGGGAATCGAGAACCAAAGGACATAGGCTTAAAGTGAGGGGAAGAGATTTAATAGGAACCTGAAGGGGTAACATTTTCACACAAAATGTGGGTGTATGGAAAAAGCTGCCAGAGGAAGTAGTTGAGGCTGGGACTATCCCAATGTTTAAGAAACATTTAGACAGGTACATTAATAGGACAGGTTTAGAGGGATATGGACCAAACGCAGGCAGGTGGGACTAGTATAGATGGGACATGTTGGTTGATGTGGGCAAGTTGGGCCGAAGGGCCTGTTTCCACACTGCACGAGTCTACAACTCTATGATCTACAAGGTGCGGGCCCAGTTGATGTTGTTACAAAAGAGCTTTGATCTAATTACTTTACACTAAAACCTACTGGGGTATAAAGCAGGGAAATGTGGGAAGAAGGAACTGCAGATGCTGGTTTACACCGAAGATAGACACAAAATGCTGGAGTAACTCAGCGGGACAAGCAGCATCTCCGGAGAGAAGGAATTATCCAGGGAGTCCATTGTAAGGAGCGTGAGAGGGTGGAGTTCATCAATGCCCCACTCACACACAAGTACAGAGACCAGCAGAGTGAGACCAGGTCACACAGAAGATGCGGAGTTGGCCACGTGGGAGGAAGAGGAAGGCTGGGTGGACTCCGTGAAGGTGGAGTACTTGGGTATCTTCAGGGTTTGGCACAAGCTGGCCATCCACTGGCGGTACTCACTCCTCACCTGTGGAACCGGAGCAGAGACAGTGGGGACATCAGATAGACATAGTCTCAGTAACTATATTGTACTGCAGCTGCCTCATGTCCCATAATGGATCCTTCAGTCCCTGTTACACACACACACAAACAATCCCTGTTAAGCACATAGTCAGTACTGGGACAGAGTCTCTGTTACACACACCGTCTCATACACAGTTACGCACACACTGTAACACACACACAGCTACACACACACAGTTACACACACATACACACAGTTACACACACAACACTGTTACACACATACTGTTACACACACATTGTTATACAAACACTGTTACACACATACACTGTTACACACATTGTTACACACACACACACTGTTACACACACATTGTTACACAAACACTGTTACACACATACACTGTTACACACACTGTTACACACACACACACACTGTTACACACACATTGTTACACAAGCACTGTTACACACATACACTGTTACACACACATACACACTGTTACACACACACACACACACTGTTACACAGACACACACACTGTTACACACACTCACTGTTACACACATACACTGTTACACACACAAACTTACACACACACATACACACTGTTACACACACTGTCAGACACACACACTGTTGCATTCACACACTTACACTGTTACACACACACACTGTTACACACATACACATACACATTGTTTCACACACACTTACACACATACACTGTTGCACACACACTGTCGCACACACACTGTCGCACACACACACTGTTACACACATACACATTGTTTCACACACACTGTTACACACATACACTGTTGCACACACACTGTCGCACACACTGTTACACACGCATACACACTGTTTCACACACTGTTACACACACACTGTTACACACACACTGTTACACACAGTCGCACACACACCGTTACACACACACACTGTTACACACACACTGTTACACAGACACACACTGTTACATACACACACGCTGTTACACACATACACTGTTACACAGACACTGTTACACAGACACAAACTTACACACATACACACTGTTACACACACTCTGTTGCATTCACACGCTTACACTGTTACACACACACTGTTACACATACACTGTTACACACACACACTGTTACACACACTATCAGACACACACCGTTACATACACACACACCGTTACACATACACTGTTACATACCCACACACTGTTACATACACACACACACTGTTACACCCGCGCACACACACCGTCGCGCACACACCGTCGCGCACACACCGTCACGCACACACCGTCACGCACACACCGTCACGCACACACACTGTTATGCAAACACAATTTTCCACACATGGTTACACACACATCCCCTGTCACAAGCACAGTCCTTGTTACACACACTGTTACACACACATTCCCTATTACACACATTTTCTTGTTTAATTCATATGTGCTTTAATTCAAGCAAACAAACAAACATATATCACAATCAAAGGCTGCGTTTGTGGCAGAATACAACACAACAATCAACAGCATCAGTATTACACTCGACCTCCCGTGGCGACCAGTGTTCATGGACGGCCTCCATAGTCCCCGTGGACACCCCGTGTTCCCTCTCCAGGGACACACGGGCACGGACGTAGGCCCGGAAAAGGGGCAGGCAGCCAACCCCGGTGCGGCCGTCGACTGCCCGCTGCCTGGACTCGCGAGTGGCCATCTTGACCAGGCCCAGGAGCAGATGGACAGGGAGATCCAACCCCCCTCCCTCCTGACGCCCCCCCCCCCCCCCTCTGTACCGGGTGCCCAAATATCAGGAGCGTGGGGCTAAAATGAAGCCAATACTTGAGGAGCAGCCCCTTCAGATAGTCGAACAGGGGCTGCAACCTCTCACACGGCATGTGGACATGGAACACGGTCTCTTCCTCACCACAGAACGAGACCGTGAACCAGCTCAAGTACCTGTTACCGGCCACAGCCATGGGCAACACTCTCCACCCCAGGTCCCCGATATAAATGGCGAGGACTCCCTTATAGAGAGACCTCCACTGGGGACCACTCCCACCGCCAGGTGGTAACACGGACCGCCAGGGTGTGTCCGGATGGAAGACAAGGGCGAGGAAGTGCAAGGGCAGCCTGTACAGTACACATCTCTCCGTGTCACGGAACGGAAAAGCGGCTCATGTTGCGTGGGGCCGGCTCTCGGGAAGGGACCCGGGCCATTGGTCCAATGAGCAATCCCGACGGAACAGGGGTACGCTCGGTCGGAATCGCTCCACGCACACGCATCTCCTCGATACCCACCGTGACAGGGTGAGGAACGGCCACTCTCACGGCTACAACACCCTCCTCCCCCTGAGGAGCAGCCCCCTGGCTGAAGGTGACCAGATTCCTAGCTTTAAGTAAATCACGGTAAAAGCCAGGCAACTCCCGACCAGCGTGACGACGGATGCCCGCTACCGGGAGCCGTGTGCCCTTCTGGAGGCAGCGCCCCTGGTGGAAAAACATCACCAGCACATGCCATCTAGGAGGGCACTCGGAATACCCTGTTACACACAGAGTCGGAGCCAGGCCCACCAAAAGAGGGAGGAGCAGGATCTAGGGGCCATCATTGTGCTATCGATGTTCCCACCCCACTCCCACACCCTGCACCACCGAGGGAGATGTCTTGCGCAGCCATGACCCTCACCTGCTTGTTATTGACGCAGTGCAGGAGGAAGATGAAGGTTCCTGGAAGCTGTTGAGGACGGTGAATATGTAGGCCAGCGCAATGGTCCTGCGCTTAAAGTGGAACACCCCAATAATCCAGGCACAGCCCAGTATCACCAGCTGAGCGATCGCGGTTACAATGAACACTCTACACAGGGAGAGACAAATTAGTCCTAAGTACAGCAACAAGAGGAGAGGTTGATCGGGCTCGCACTTTATTCCTTGGAGCATAGGAGGATGAGGGGGTGATCTTATAGAGGTGTTTGAGTCAGCGCCCTTTATGTGGTGACTATTGGCATATCTTGGGTATGTAAAACGGTGAATATCACGACACGGTGGCGCAGCGTAGAGTTGCTGCCTTCCAACGCCGGAGAGCCAGGTTCGATCCTGACTACGGGCGCTGTCTGTACGGAGATTGTACATTCTCTGCGTGACCTGCGTGGGTTTCAGAAATATAGAAAATAGGTGCAGGAGGAGGCCATTTGCCCCTTTGAGCCAGCTCTGCCATTCATTGTGATCATGGCTGATCGTCCCCAATCAATAACCAGTGCCTGCCTTCTCCCCATATCCCTTGACTCCACCAGCCCCTAGAGCTCTATCTAACTTTCTCTTAAATCCATCCAGTGACTTGGCCTCCACTGCCCTCTGTGGCAGGGAATTCCACAAATTCACAACTCTTTGGGTGAAAAGGTTTTTCTCACCTCAGTCTTAAATGGCTTCCCCTTTATTCTAAGACTGTGGCCCCTGGTTCTGGACTCGCCCAACATTGGGAACATTTCTCCTGCATCTATCTTGTCCAGTCCTTTTATAATTTTATATGTTTCTATAAGATCTCCCCTCACCCTTCTAAACTCCAGTGAATACAAGCCTAGTCTTTTCAATCTTTCCTCATATGACAGTCCCGCCATCCCAGGGATCAATCTCGTGAACCTACGCTCCACGGATGTCCTTCCTCAAATTAGGAGACCGAAACTGTACACAATACTCCAGATGTGGTCTCACCAGAGCCCTATACAACTGCAGAAGAACCTCTTTACTCCAATACTGAAATCCTTTTGTTAATTAGGCCAACATTCCATTAGCTTTCTTCACTGCCTGCTGTACCTGCAAGCCAACTTTCAGTGACTGGTGTACAAGGACACCCAGGTCTCGCTGAACCTCCCCCTTGCCTAACCTAACCCCATTGAGATAATAATCTGCCCCCTTGTTTTGCCGCCAAAGTGGATAACTTCACATTTATCTATATTATACTGCATCTGCCACACATCTGCCCACTCACTCAACCTGTCCAGGTCACACTGCAACCTCCTAACATCCTCTTCACAGTTCACACTGCCACCCAGCATTGTGTCATCCGCAAACTTGCTAGTGTTGCTCCTATTTCCCTCTTCCAAATCATTAATATATATGGTAAACAGTTGCGACCCCAACACCGAGCCTTGCGGCACTCCACTCGCCACTGCCTGCCATTCTGAAAAGGACCCGTTCACTCCTACTCTTTGCTTCCTGTCTGCCAATCAATTTTCTATCTATGTCAACACCCTACCCCAAATACCATGTGCTCTAATTTTAATCACCAGTCTCCAGTGTGGGACCTTATCAAAGGCTTTCTGAAAGTCTAGATACACTACATCCACTGGCACCCCTTCATCCATTGTACTTGTCACATCCTCAAAAACTTCCAGAAGATTAGTCAAGCATGATTTCCCTTTCATAAATCCATGTTGACTAGGACTAATCCTTTTACTGCTATCCAAATGCCCCATCATTACCTCTTTAATAATTGACTCCAGCATCTTTCCCACCATCGAAGTCAGGCTAACTGGTCTGTAATTATCGTTTTCTCTCTCTCGCTCCTTTCTTGAAAAGTGGGAAAACGTTAGCTATCCTCCGATCCACAGGAACTGATCCTGAATCGATCAAACATTGGAAAATAATCACCAATGCGTCCACTATTTCTAGAGCCACCTCCCTGAGGACCCTGGGATGCGACCATCAGGCCCAGGGGATTTATCATCCTTCAGTCCAATTAACCTACCCAATACTATTTCTCGCCTAATGAAAATTTCTTTCAGTTCCTCTACCCCCTTAGATCCTCTGTCCTCCAATACATCTGGGAGATTGTTCAACTCTTCTGCCATTTCCTTGTTCCCCATAATAATTTCACCCGTGTCTGCCTTCAAGGGACCCACATTTGACTTTGCTACTCTTTTCCCCTTAACATATCTAAAGAAACGGTCCTTCTTTATATTCCTGGCCAGCTTCCTTCGTACTTCATCTTTTCAGCCCGTATTGCCCGTTTTGTTTCCTTCTGTTGTCTTATGAAAGTTTCCCAATCCTCTGGCTTCCAGCTACTCTTTGCTGTGTTATTTTCTTTTAGTTTTATTCTATCTCTAACTTCTCTTGTCAGGCACAGTTGCCTCCTACCCCCCTTAGAATCTTTCTTCCTTTTTGGAATGAAATGATCCTGCGTCTTCCGGATTATGCCCAGAAATTCCTGCCATTGCTGTTCCACCGTCATTCCTGCTAGGATCCCTTTCCAGTCTACCTTGACCAGCTCCTCTCTCATGCCTTCATAATTCCCTTTGTTCAACTGCATCACTGACATTTCCGATTTAACCCTCTCCTTCTCAAATTGCAGATTAAAACTAATCATATTATGATCATTACCTCCAAGCGGTTTCTTTACCTCGAGTTCCCTTATCATATCTGGTTCATTGGGCAACACTAAATCCAGAATTGCCTTTTCTCTGGTCGGCTCCATTACAAGCTGCTCTAAGAATCCATCTCCGAGGCATTCTACAAACTCTCTTTCTTGGGGTCCTGAACCAACCTGATTTTCCCAGTCTACCTGCATATTGAAATCTTCCATCACCACAGTGGCATTACCTTTGTTACATGCCAGTTTAACTCCTGCTGCAACTTACACCCTACATCTGGGCTACTATTTGGGGATCTGTAGATAACACCAATTAATGTTATCAACACAATTCTTGTCTTAACAATTCCTCAACTCAATCCACAGTGACTATAGCTCGTCAGTCCCTATGTCTTCCCTCGCAAGGGACTGAATTCCATCCCTCACCAGCAGAGCTACCCCCCTCCTCTGCCCACCTGCCTGTCCTTTCTATAGGATGTATAACCCTGAATATTAAGTTTCCAGGCCCAATCCTCCTGCAGCCAAGTCTCAGTAATCCCCACAATGTCATATCTGCCAACCTCTAACTGAGCCTCAAGGTGATCTACTTTACTTCTTATACTTCGCGCATTCATATACAATACTTTTTATTCCTTACGCATCTCACCTTTCAATCGATCCCTATTGCTACTTGGCCATACTCTCCTATCCCTTTGTGAACTTTCTTTCTCGTTAATTCTGGGGTCATTAACCATCCCTTTACTCTCTTTCCCTTTAACCTGTCCTTGACTATCCCATTTTGAACTACCCCACCCCCCTTATTCAGTTTAAAAACCACCCGTTGTAGCAGTTGGCAAACCTGCCTGCCGAATGCTGGTCCCCCACCTGTTAAGGTGCCAATCCGTCCTTTTGTACAGTTCCCCCTTACTCCAAAACAGATCCCAGTGGTCTAAGAATCCAAATCCCTGCCCCCTGCATCAGTTCCTCAGCCACACATTCAGGTCCCATATCTCCCTGTTCCTGCTCTTGCCAGCACGAGGAACTGGAGGCAAACCGGAGATAACAACCTTGGAGGTCCTGCTTTTCAGCATTTCTCCGAGCTCTCTAAAGTCACGCTGCAGAATATTCATCCCCTTCTTTCCGACATCGTTTGTGCCGACATGCACTACCAAGATCTCCGAGATCTTTGGTTTCTTCCCACACTCCAAAGACGTGCAGGTTTGTAGGTTAATTGGTTTGGTAAATGTAAAAAATGGGTATAGGATCATGTTAATGTGCGGGGATTGTTGTTTGGCGCGGACGGGGAGGGCCTAAAGGGCCTGCTTTCGCGGTGTATCTCTAAACTAAACTAAACTAATCACTGTGACTCATTAGAGTTCCTCTGTATACACACACCACGCACAGAGATAGAGGACACTGAAAGCAGGGAAATTAAGCGGTTGCCCGGGTGCCATGGACCACCAAGAGTGCTGTCGGGCAACCCTAAACGGGCGATCTCATTTTGCCCAGCTTGGCAAACAAATACTGGTTTTATATACCGATAGACACAAAAAGCTGGAGTAACTCCGCATATCAGGCAGCATCTCTGGAGAATAGGAGCATGACGTTTCGTGTCGACGTCTGTATTCCTCTAGTATCTTTGATTGCGGGGCAAAGATACTAGGTGCGGGCTGGGGACCTAAAGGGTCGGATAGCAAAAATGACGGAGTCCGCCGACAGCTGCTCCAGCACCCGCCCGGCTGGAAGGAGGCCTCCCTCTCCCTCCCTCCTCCCGGCCTCAGCGTGCAAGAGGGGTTGTTTTGAAAGCAGCGGCCACTATCGCCTTGATAACGGTCGCTGCTTCCGCTTTCAAAACAAACCCTCTCGCACGCCGAGGCCGGGGGAGGGAGGGAGAGAGAGAGGGAGGGAGGGTGAGGCCACCTTCCGCCGTCTGAAGCAGCTGCAGCAAAGATCCTATAGCTATAGGATCTTTGAGCTGCACCGCTCGGCTTACGCACCTGACCGTCGGCTGGCGGGAGGAGGGGAGTCGTTTCGGTGGCGACGAGGTCCCAACCGCCTCCCTTTGGCGGCCGCACGTTTGGTCGTTGGTTCTAGGGGAAGGCCAAAGGCAGCGGGGCGATGTCTGTACAAGGTTGCGCTGACTTCCTTCTCCCCACCTACTATGCCCATTTCCCCCCCAACGTCTATCTCTTCGTACGCCCACCCCTCTTTATCATGGGTACCCCTCCTCTCCATCCGCACTGATACCCATTCCCTCCTCTGTCCAGTAACTTCACTGACATCCACTGTGATCCCCAGAACCATCTACCAGACCCCTATCTAGTCATCACCCTACCCACTCGCATTGATTCTCCTGCCCACGCCCCCCCCCACCCCCAGCCATTTCAGGTTCCCCAATTCATCCCTCTGTAATGACCACCATCCATCCAATTCCTGACTATTCTCCCCAATATTCTTACTGCACTTGGGAATCCTACCCATTCATCCGTACAATGTAACGTCTTTCAATTTTCCCTCTGCACCAAAACCCCCCCATCTTAATGTGGATTGATCTTCCCATTTCTTTATTTTACTGATCCTGCCATTCATCCGATACTAATCCCCTCATTCATTCTCTGCACAGACCTCCGATCCACACTGTCCTGACCCCCCCCACAGTCCATCCTGTGCTGCATCCCCACCTCCCACCCATCCAGTATTAATCCCCCATTAACGAGAAATGGGGGGAAACTGTCTGAAGAAGGGGTCTAGACCCGAAACGTTGCCCATTTCCTGAGCTATTGATGCGGCCGCACCCGCTGAATTTCTCCAGCATTTTTGTCTACCCCCATTCAATGCCTTGGACTGATTCCCCCCACCCCTCTTCCATCCCGTACTGATCCCCATTCAACACCACGGACATCCCGTGATCTACCCTCACAATGTTACATACTCAACCATCAGTACGAATTCACCTGCATCATTCCTTCCATTCTGCACCGATGCCTTCTCAACACCCACCCCCCACCCCGCCATCATCACCCCGCACTGATCCACACACCACCTGAACCATATTGTGCTTCATGTCTTCAGAGGAACATCTTATGATTAATGTTTGGATACTGATTGGGATCTAATGTGTTTTAAATTCCCTATGGTGTTTATTTGATTTGCACACTTTAAACATCATTACCAAATAGTTACATTTTTGTAAGTTATGGCCTTTCTTTGTCAGTTGGTTGCAATATGTAACTGTCAGATGGGTAATTATTCGGTTTTAACGCTATTATCATATATGCTTTAGAAATGTCCTTGCTAATGTATATTTTTGTTATGGATAAATTATGTGGGAAGCAGAGTGTTTTTTTGCAATTGAATAACGACCCATGCATGGCCATGTCATGGTAATTTTCGGTCTTCACAGAAAACATGCTTGCAACAGTCTGTGGTGTGTATGGTTAAGCATATATGTTACCATGTGTCAGGAATTTAATGAACACAGGTGTTGATCATATGCTGAATGAATCAACCACATTTTTGTGTGGAAGTGGAAAGAACTAATAGGAAATTGCATTAAATTGGCAATGTGTAAAAAAGAGTGAGCTATTGTATTATAATTTAGTGCACTTGTCATTTGTGGGTAATATCCATGTCTGATTGGTGAATAATGTTTAGTTTGAGA
>CM069166.1:14182619-14340084 GCA_035221665.1 Okamejei kenojei | reverse complement strand
GATACCCAACCGTGACAGGGGAGAGGAACGCCACCTCGAACGGCACAACACCCACCCTCCCCCTGCACAGGCCCCCTGCCTAAGGACCAGATTTCAAAGCTGTTAAGTTAATCCTAAAAGCCAGGCAACATCCCGACCAGCGTGACGAACGGATCCCCTACCGAGCCGTGTGCCCTATCTGGATCAGCGCCCCTGTGGAAAAACATCACCACACATGGCCCATCTAGGAGGCCACCGGAAACCCTGTTACACACAATCGAGCAGCCAACCAAAAAGGGAGGACAGGATCTATGGCCATATGTGCTATCGATGTTCCCACCCCACTTAGCACACCCTGCACCACGAAGGAATGTCTTTGCGCAGGGCCATGCCCCTGGCACCTGCTTGTTATTGACGCAGTGCAGAAAGATGAGGTTCCCTGGAAGCTGTTGAGGACGTGAATTTGTTGGCCAGCAGCAATGTCCTCCTTAAAGTAACACCCCAATAATCCACACAGCCAAATCACCAGCTGAGCGATCGCGGTTACAATGAACACTCTACACAAAGACAAATTAGTCCTAATACAGTGCAGACAGTGAGGAAGGTTGATCGGGCTCGCACGTATTCCTTGACATATGAGAATGGGTGATCTTATAGAGTTTTTGGATGTCAGCGCCCTTTATGTGTGACTAATGGCATAACCTTGTTGTAAAACGGTGAATATCACTCCGGTGGGCGCAGCGTAGATTTTTGCTGCCTTCCAACGCCGAGAGCCAGTTCGATCCTGATACGGGCGCGTGGTCTGTATACGAATTGTAACATTCTCTCGTGGACCTGCGGGGTTTCAGAAATATAGAAAAATAGAGCAGAGGAGCCATATTGTCCCACCTTTGAGCCAGACTCTGTCCATTCATTGTGATCAGCTGATTAGCCCGCAATCATAACCATGCCTCCTTCCTCCCCAAAACGGCCGAGTACCCACCATCCCCTAAGCTCTATCTAACACATTTCTCTAAATCCATCCAGGCCTGGCGCACCACTGCCCTCTGTGGCAGGGATTCCACAAAAATTACAATTCAACAACTCTGTTGGTGAAAAGGTTTTCTCACCGTCGTCTTAAATGGCTTCCCCTTTATTCAAAGACTGTGCCCCAGGTTCTGGGACTCCCCAACATTGGAACATTTCTCATGCTAACTATCTTGTCATCCTTTATAATTGTAAATGTTTCTATAAGATCACCCTCACCCTTCTAAACTCCATTGAATACAAGCCGTTCTTTTTCAATCTTGCCTCATATGACAGTCCGCCATCCTCCCAGGATCAATGGCTCGTTAACCAAACGCTGCCGACTTATGATCCTTCCTCAAATAGGGAGACCGAAACTGTAACACAATCCCAGATTGTCTGACCAGACCCTAACAACTGCTGAAGATCCCTTATACTCCAATACTAAATCCTTTGCTAATTACCAACAATTCCATTAGCTTTTCTTCACTCCTGCTTACCTGCAGCCAACTTACAGTGAGTGTACAAGGACACCCGGGAGCGAGCGCTGTAACCTCCCCCTTGCCTAACCTAACCCCATTGAGATAAGAATCCTGCCCCCTGTTTTGGGCCGCCAAGTTTAATAACTTCACATTTTGCTAATTTAACTGCATCTGCCCCACATCAGCACCCACTCACCAACCGTCCAGGTCACCCTGCAACCTCCTAACATCCTCTTTCAACAGTTCACACTGCCACCCAGGCATTGTGTCATCCGAAAACTTGCTAGTGTAGCTTCACTATTTTCCCTCTTCCAAATCATTAAAAATAATGTAAACAGTTGCGACCCTAACAGACCGTACCTTGCGCACAACCACCGCCACTGCTGCCATTCTGAAAGAAACCCACGTTCAATCTCCTACTCTTGCTTCCTTCTGCCATATCAATTTCTATCTATGCAAACACCCTAACCCAACTACCATGTGCTCTAATTTTATTCACCATCTCCAGTGTGGGACCTTATCAAAGGCTTTCTGAAAGTCTAGATACACTACATCCACTGCACCCCCGCGCGGCGCCTCATCCATTGTAAATTGTCACATCCTCAAAAACTTCCAGAAGATTAGTCCCAGCATGATTTCCACCTTTCAACATCCATGTGACTAGGACTAATCAGTGAAACGGGAGGCTATCCAAATGCCCCAGTCATTACTCTTCATAATGACTCCAGCATCTTTCACCACACACCATCGAAGTCAGCTATCTGCTGTAATATCACCTTTCTCTCTCTCTCCTCCTTTCTTGAAAAGTGTGAATACGTTAGCTATCCTCCGATCCACAGAAAAGATCCTAAATCGATCAAACATTGGAAAAATCCCCAATGCGTCCCACTATTTTCTAGAGCCACCTCCCTGAGGACCCTGGGATCAACCATCAGCCCAGGATTTATCAATCCTTCCATTCCAATTACCTACCCAATACTAAATCTCGGCCTAAAGGAAAATTCTTTTCATTCCTCTACCCCCTTAGATCCCTGTCCCCTCCAATACATCTGGAGATTGTTCAACTCTTCTCCCTTTCTTCTGCCTTTCTTTTCCCCATATTAATTTCACCCGTGTGTCAGTCCCCTTCAAAGACCAACATGTTGACTTTGCTACTCTTTTTCCCCTTAACATATCTAAAGAAACGGTCCTTCCTTTATATTCCTGGCCACTTTCCTTCGTACATCACATCTTTTCAGACCGTATTGCCCGTTTTGTTTCCTTCGTTGTCTTCTAAAGTTTTTCCCAATCCTCTGGGCTTCCAGCTACACTTTGCTGTGTTATGTTTCTTTAGTTTAATTCAATACCTAACTTCACGGATCAGCACAGTTGCCTCCTACTCACAGTAAATCTTTCTTCCTTTTAGAATGAAATGATCAACTCTCTTCCGATTATGCCCAATAGAGGAGGAGCGCAGGGCCATTGCTGTTCCAAACCGACATCCTGCTAGGATCCCTTTCCAGTCTAACCTTGACCACCTCCTCTCTCATGCCTTCTAATTCCCTTTGTGTCACTGCATCACTGACATTTCCGATTTAACACCTCTCCTTCTCAAATTGCAGATTAAAACATATCATATTATGATCATTACCTCCAAGCGTTTCTTTACCTCGAGTTCCCTTATCAAATCGGTTCATTGTCAACACTAAATCCAAATTGCCTTTCTCTGTCGCTCCATTACAAGCAGCTCTAAGAATCCCAACTCCGAGCATTCCTACAAACACTCTAACTTGGGTCCTGAACCAACCTATTTTCCCAAGTCTACTGCATAATGAAAACTGCCATCACCACAGTGCATTAATAACCTTTGGTCATGCCATTAACTGCCTGCTGCAACATTACACCTACATCTGCTATAATTTGGGATCTGTAGATAACACCAATTAATGATATAGACACTGAAAGACATTGTCTTAACAATTCCTCACTCAATCCACAGTGACTAAATATCTCATCATCCCTATGTCTTCCCTCGCAAGAGGACTGAATTCCATCCTCCACCACAGAGCTACCCCCTCCTCTGCCACCTGACCTGTCTTTCTATAGATGGTATAACCCTGAATATTAAGTTTGCCTCCAAGCCCAACCTCCTGCAGCAAGTCCTCAGTAATCCCTCCCAATGTCCTACTGCAACCTCTAACGAGCCACAAGCTGATCTACTTTACTTCTTATACTTCGCGCATTCATATACAATATTTTTATTCCTACGCATCTCCACCTTCACATCGATCCCTATGCACTTGCCTACTCTCCTATCCCTTTGTGAACGTTCTTCTCGTTATTCGGTCATTAACCATCCCTTTACTCTCTTTCCCCTTTAACTCATCCTTAGACATCCCCTTAGACACCCCCCCCGCCCCCCTTATCATTAAAAACCACCCTTGTAGCAGTGGCAAACCTGCCTGCCCAGAATGCTGGTCCCCCACCTGTTAAGGTTCAATACCGTCCCTTTTGTACATTTCCCCCCCTTACTCCCAAACAAGATCCCCATGTCTAAGAATCCACAAATCCCTCCCCCATGCTTCATTCCTCAGCCAACACATTCAGGTCCCATATCTCCCTGTGGAGAACGCGGAGGCTCTTGCCCAGCACGAGAACTGAGGGCAAACCGAATAACAACCTGTGGAGTCCTCTTTTCAGCATTTCGTCCGAGCTCTCTAAAGGTCCACCTGCAGAATATATCCATCGCCCTACTTTCCAGCATGTTTTGTGCCGACATGCACTGACCAAGATCTCCAGGATCTTTGGTTTCTCCCACACACTCCAAAGACGTGGGCAGGTTTTTGTAGGATTAATTGGTTTTGGTAAATGAAAAAATGGGTATAGAATCATGTTAATGCGGGGATTGTGTTTTGGGCGTGTCTTAGCGGGATGTGTCCCAAAAGGTCCTGCTTCGCGGTGTATCTCTAAACAAAACTAAACTAATCACTGTACTTGTCACATGTGACACTAAAGCATTGGATAATGTTAGAGCGGTTGCCCGGGCCAAGGACACCCAAAGTGCTGTCGGGCAACCTAAATGACGGCGACTCATTTTTGCCCACTGCAAACAAATACTGTTTATACCGATAACACAAAAAGCTGAGTACCTCCCGCATATCAGGCACATCTCTGAGAATAGGACATGACGTATCGTTCCGACGTCGAATTCCTCTATAACTTGATTGCGGCATTGAGATACTAGTACGGGCTTACTAAGGCGGAGCAAATGACGGGTCCGCCGACAGCTGCTCCACAGCAGCAACAGACCCCGCCCGGTGGAAGGACTCCCTCTCTCCCCCATGCCCGCCTCAGCGTGCAAGAGGGGTTGAAGATAAAGGCAGCTTCCACAAACGCAGTGAAAACGTCGCCGCTTCGCTTTCAAAACAAACCCTCGCGCACGCCGAGGCCGGGGTATGGAGGGAGAAAGAGAGAGGGAGGTGAGCCACCTCCGCCTCTGAAGCACTGCAGCAAAGATCCTATCGTGCGGATAGGATCAAGGTATAGCGCAACCTCTACGGCTACGCACTCTACCTGTCGCTGGCGAGGAGGGGAGCGGTGCGAACGAGTTCCCCCACCGCCTCCCCCTTTGGCGCAGCACTTTGGCGTTGACAGGACGGCCAAGGGCAGCGGGGCGATGTTGACCAAGAGCGCTGGACCTTCCTTCCTCCCCACCTACTCCTCCCATTACCCCCCCCCTTCTCTCCTCTCGATACGTCCCACAACCCCACTCTTATCCTGGACCCCTCTCTCCACCCGCACTGTCCCCATTCGCCTCCTAGATCATCCTCACTGACATCCCCCTGTTCTCCGCCCTCCCACACCCCCTCCCCCAATCTATTCATCACCCTACCCCACCTCGCATTGATTCTCCTTCCAAACGCCCCCGCGGCCCCCCCGAGTTGCCATCCTACACGGTTTCCCCCACTTCATCCTGTACCCAGACCCCTCCCATCCCATCCTCCTGCACTTCTCCCCCTATTCTTACTGCACTAGATCCACCATTCAGCCCTACGACCCTCTTTTCCATTTACCCTGCACCAAACCCCCCAATCCATCCTGTAGTTGTTTGATCTTCCCATTCATCTTTTTACTGATCCTCCATTCATCCTATACTAATCCCCTCATTCATCCTGCCACAGACCCCTCCGGATCCACACTGTCCTTATGACCCCCCCCCATTTCATCCTGTATATGCTGATCCCCCCCCCCCCCCCCCCACCCCCACATACCAGTACTAATCCCCCCATTCAAAGAAGAATGGGGGGAACAGTCTGAAGAAGGGTCTCGACCCGAAAAACGTTGCCCATTTCCTTAGCTCCATAGATGCTGCTCACACGCCTGAATTTCTCCTCATTTTTGTCTACCCCCATTCATCCTGTTGCTTACTGATCCCCCCCCCCCCTCCATCCATCCTCGTACTGATCCCCCATTCAACACCACCTACAATCCCGCGCGTTGCGTCTCCGCACCTCACAATTTTACATACTCCAACCAACACGTACTAATTCACCTGCCTCAATCCATCCATTCTGCACCGATTGCCTTCTCAACCACCCCCCCCCCCCCCCCGCCCATCTGATCCACCCCGCACTGATCACACACACCGACTGTACCATATTGTGCTTCATAGTCTTCAGAGCGAACATTGATTATGTTTGATAACAGAATGTGATCAAATGTGTTTTAATTCCCAATGTTATTATTTGTTTTGACACCTTTAAACATATTACCAAAAGAACATTTGCTACAGTTATGGCCATCTCTTGTCAGTTGGTGCAATATTTAACCTGTCAGATGGGTATATTCGGTTTTAACAGCTATTATCATAAAATGCCTTTAGAAATGTCCTTGCTACCTGTATATTTTGTTATGGATAAATTTTGTGGGAAGCCAGAGTGTTTCTGTGCCAATAGCAATAACGACCCATGCCATGGCCATGTCATGGTAATTTTCGGTCCTTCACAGAAAACATGCTTGCAACAGTCTGTGGTGTGTATGGTTAAGCATATATGTTACCATGGTCCCAGGATTGAGTATTGACACAGTGAGAGATCATATGCTGAATGATCCCAACCACATTTTTGTGTGGAAAGTGGAAAAGAAATATAGAACTTGCATTAATTGCAATGTGTAAAAAGAGTTGAGATATTGTATTATAACTTTGTGCTGCATGTCATTAGTGGTATATATCATGTCTTGATTGGTGAATATGTTTAGTTTGTTGAGTTATTTGAAGCAGAATAATATTTGTGAATGTAGATAAAAGGCTGGAGAAGCTCAGCGGATACAGCAGCATCTATGGAGCGAAGGAAATAGGCAACGTTTCGGCCGAAACCCTACTTCAGACTGATGGGTTTCGGCCTGAAACGTTGCCTATTTCCTTCGCTCCATAGATGCTGCTGCACCCGCTGAGTTTCTCCAGCACTTTTGTCTACCTTCGATTTTCCAGCAACTACAGTTCCTTCTTGATGAACAGATATGTGACTATAAGCCTTCATTGTGCAGCATAATTCTGACTAGTAACTACGCGTCGGACTTCGTCGAGCACATTATCACACATGTCCATGCAAACCGTCTTAAATGACCACCGAAACTGTCATTTGGCAACCTAAAAAGCTGTCAAGGTTGCCCGGCTGGCAACAGGGAAAAAAAGTTAAGCGAGAGCCCTGTTTTAAAGTATTCATTCATTCGAAGGCACTGGGCCTCTCGGCTCTCTGGAATTTAGAAGGAAGAGGAAGGACCTCATTGAAATAGTGAAAGGCTTGTGGATGTGGAGTGGATGTTTCCACTAGTGCGTGAGTCTAGGACTAGAGGTCATAGCCTCAGAATAAAAAGACGTGCCTTTATAAAGGAGACGAGGAGGAATTTTGTTAGTCAAAGGGTGGTGAATCTGTGGAATTCATTGCCACAGATAGCTGTGGAGGCCAAATGGATATTTTTAAGGCAAAGATAGATTAGCGAGGGTGTCAGGGGCTATGGAGAGAAGGCAGGGGAATGGGGTTGAGAGGGAGAGATAGATCAGCCATGAATGAGTGGTGGAGTAAACTTGATGGGCTGAATGGCATAATTCTACTCCTAGAACTTATGTACAAAATCATGAGAGGAAGAGAAAGGGTAAACACACTGTCCCTTGCCTGGAGTAGGGGAATCGAACACCAGAGGACATAGGTTTAAGGTGAAGGGGGAAAATTTAATGTGAACCTGAGGAGTAACTTTATTTCACACAAAGTGTATTGGATATGTGGAACGAGCTGCCAGAGGAGGTAGTTGAGGCAGGTCTTATCAAATGTTTAAGAGACATTTAGACAGATACATGGTTAGGTTTAGAGGGATATGGGCCAAACACAGGTAGGTGAGACTAGTGTAGATGGGACGTTGGTCTGCATGAGGAAGTTAGTTAGTTAGTTTAGTTTACAGTCACGTGTACCGAGGTACAGTGAAAAGCTTTTGTTGCGTGCTAATCAGACAGCGGAAAGTTTATACATGATTACAATCGAGTGTACAGATACATGATAAGGGAATAACGTTTAGTGGAAGGTAAAATCCGATCCAGTGGGGACTGGGTGTAACCGGGTGTACAAAGGATCGCTGGTCAGTGCGGACTCGTTGGGCCGAAGGGCCTGTTTCCATGCTGTATCTGTAAACTAAACTAAACTTGGCCTCTGTAAATAGCCCCTGGTTTGTTGGATAGAGCTGGTGTATGGTGATAGACTCAAAATGCTGGAGTAACTCAACGGCTCAGGCAGCATCTCTGGAGAGAAGGGATGGGTGATGTTTCGGTTCGGGTTCCTGTCTCTGGTACAGGATTGATCGCTGGTCGGCGTGGGACTCGGTGGGCCAAAGGACACCACCAGGGCCTGTGGCCATGCTGTATCTGTAAACTAAACTAAGCAGCAAGGAACTGGTAACATGTTGTAATGTTGGCATTGTGGGCCCTTGTGTGTTGTCCAGAACCAGGGGTCACAGTTTAAGAATAAGGTGTAGGCCATTTAGGACAGAGATGAGGAAAAACATTTTCACCCAGAGAGTTGTGAATCTGTGGAATTCTCTGCCACAGAAGGCGGTGGAGGCCAATTCACTGGATGTTTTCAAGAGAGAGTTAAATATAGCTCTTAGGGCTAAAGGAATCAAGGGATATGGGGAGAAGGCAGGAAAGGGATACTGATTCTGAAGAAGGGTCTCGACCCAAAACGTCACCTATTCCTTCGCTCCATAGATGCTGCCTTACCCGCTGAGTTTCTCCAGCATTTTTGTCTACCAACTGATGTTCGATGATCAGCCATGATCATATTGAATGGCGGTGCTGGCTCGAAGGGCCGAATGACCTAAACCTGCACCTATTTTCTATGTTTCTATGGTCTGGCAGTGTTCTGTGCAGGGCAGCGTGAAGCAGGAATCCTTTGGCTTACATTTGAACCTGAACACAGTTACAGAAACAACACATATTTAAGTCAATACCTGATTTTCTCTAAGAAGAGTAAATCCGGGCTGATGGATTTGAATTTCTCAATCAGTTTCCATATCGTCAAGGTGAGGAAGACAAGGTTTACCTGGGGTGCATGAAGGATAACAGAATGCGATGAGTTACTTGTGTTTACAGCAGTGACTGTGTGCTCACATCTTAGGCCCCCTTCGGTCATGGCTGACCATGGGTGTCTCCAGAGTTGGAGGACGCCTGTGTGTGACTTTGTTTAACGTGGGGAGACTGGTGCACAGACAGCCACCCCACGGTCCTTGACAGATCTGGGTCACTATCCAGTGGCATGGAGTCCAAGACGACCGGAGACCATTTTCTGCTGCAGCCTTCATCCGCCTTCCCTGCCATTGTGACGCTCCACTAAGGTCAGCCATCGTCCTCCACCTGTTCCACCGTTGAGGTCTTTGTTGGATTGCTCTTTTTCAAAGATCTCCCCCTCGACCTTACCGCCATGGGTGGCCCTACCTGAGAACATCGATCTCAGGACCACACAAGCTTCTCCACCCCAATCCATGGAGAAGTACGTTTAGTACTCAAGTACGCTTAGTTTAAAGATACGGCACAAAAACAGCCCCTTCAGCCCACCGGGCCACGCCAACCATTGATCACCCGTTCATACTAGTTCCATGTCATCCCACTTCCTCATCCACTCCCTACACACTAGGGGCAATTTACAGAGGGACAATTAACCTACAAACCCGAACGTCTTCACAAGTTCACATTATTGGCGTAGAATTAGGCCATTCGGCCCATCGCGACTACTCCGCCATTCAAGCATGGCTGATCTATCTCTCCCTCCTAACCCTATTCTCCTGCCTTCCCCCCACAACCCTTGACACCCGTACTAATCAAGAATTTGTCTCTCTCTGCCTTAAAAATATCCACTCACTTGGCCTCCACAGCCCTCTGTGGCAATGAGTTCCACAGATTAACTACCCTCTGACTAAAGAAGTTCCTCCTCACCTTTCCAAAAAAGCCCCCTTTAATTCCGAGGCTGTGATCTCTGGTCCTAGACTCTCCCACTAGCGGAAACATCCTTTCCACATTCACTTCATCCAGGCCTTTCACTATTCTGTAAGTTTCAATGAGGTCCCCCCTCAACCTTCTAATCTCCAGCGAGTACAGGCCCAGTGCTGTCAAACGCTCAACATATATTAACCCACTCATTCCTGGAATCATTCGTGTAAACCGCTTCTGGACCCTCTCCAGAGCCAGAACATCCTTTCTCAGATATTGCTTACAAATTTGTCTTTGGGATGCAGCTTGACCCAGAGTCACACCAGCACTTTGTGTCTATCTTGCTTTCAGCGTGACATCTCCTGAGATGGTTGATGATGCTGTGTGTGTGTGATTTATATGCAAGTTGTTGTCTTTAAGCATGTCATGAGTTCTTGCTACAGTCAAGTCTTTACATACGATAGTGGCGTTAAAGAGGCTTTTGGATAGAGTACATGGATATGCAGGTAGATTATGTGCATAGGTAAGAGAAGGTCTTGGTTTCATGTGTGGCACACATTGTGGGTCGAATGGCCTGTTCCTGTGCTATGCTATTCTATGTCCTGACCTATATTTTTTGTCCCACATCCTATGTCCTGTGTCCAAGGTTATGTGTGCTATGACCTGTATCTCACCAGTTCAAGCGAGATCTCGAGCTCGACAAACGAAAGTTCGAGACCAAAGTGGCTCTGCCACAAGATGGCACCACACTATGTCCAATGTACAATGTTACATGTTACATGTTCTATGTCCTGCGCTCTACGTTCTACATCTATGTCCAATGTTCAATGTTTTACATCCTGCGCCCCCTGCCCTGTGTCCCATGTCCTCCACAGTACAGGTGGTTTAACGACACTCACCACACAGATGACACACATTGGAACCACGAAGCTCCAGCGAAACCCCTTCTCCATTGTCAGCCAGCAGCTGCGGGGGGGAAGCAAACACCGTCAGTTTGTACAGACTGGAAGAAAAACAGACCCGACTTGCCCTCATTACCTCCCAAACAGGCCCATCTGAGGCTGAAGGGGGAGTGTGAGTGAGGGAGGGGGTGAGAGTGAGGGAGGGAGTGAGTGGGTGGGTGGGTGAGTGAGTGTGAGTGGGTGGGTGAGAGTGAGGGAGTGAGTGAGTGAGTGAGTGAATGAGTGAGTTAGTGATTGAGTGAGTGGGTGATTCGGTGGGTTAGTGAGTGAGTGTCAGTGTGAGTGAGTGATTGAGTGAGCTCTTAGGGCTAACGGAATCATGGGATATGGGGAAAAAGCCGGAACGGGGCACTAATTTTGGATGATCAGCCATGATCATATTGAATGGCAGTTCGGGCTCGAATGGCCTATTGTCTATGTTTCTACTCCATCACTTTGTGTCTTGTTTTTATATAATGTGCCGTCTTCATCTCTCTCAAGGTCAGTCTAGTCGGAGGGGAAGGTACGGGCGGGTTCACTCACTATTCTCTGGTGCCGTAGCCCTGGGGATAGGAAGCCGCCGACACCATGACGATCAGGGCCGGGATGCCGTAGGCAACGGGGAAGGTGATCTTCCCCCGGAGACTCTGGGCGTGGAAGACCTTCACCACCATCAGGTAGAGCTGGATCCCTTCCAGCAGCATCCACATGAAACACGCCAGGAACAGGTAGTGGAGGATCCCAGCAATGGTTGCGCACACCACCTGCAGAGAGAGAGAGAGAGAGAGAGAGAGAGAGAGTGAGAGAGAGTGAGAGAGTGACAGAGAGTGAGAGAGAGTGAGAGAGAGTGAGAGAGAGTGAGAAAGAGTGAGAGAGAGTGAGAGAGAGTGAGAGAGAGTGAGAGAGAGTGAGAGAGAGTGAGAGAGAGTGAGAGAGAGAGAGAGAGAGAGAGAGAGAGAGAGAGAGTGAGAGAGTGAGAGAGTGAGAGAGTGAGAGAGACTGCTTTAGTGCAGCGGAGTGTAGTGTAGGGTGGAGTATAGAGTAGAGTGGAGAAGAGTGAAGTGTGGAGTAGAGTGGACTACAAAGGGGAGTGGGGTGGGGTGGATAGTAGTGGAGTGGTGAGTGGGGTGGGGTGGTGGAAGGGACGGGTTGTGGTGGGGTTGTGCTGTCTCGATGGGCCGAATGGCCTACTCCGGCATCTCTGTTTCTATGTAACACTGAGCCAGTGGGAGTGTTGGCCGCCACATGTCGGGAGCCCTCGTAGGAGGCTATGGAGCAGGCAGAGTGCGCCGTGCCTGAGGTCGGTGCCGATCGGTCGGCGTCGGTACCTTGTTCTCCGTCCGGGAGATGCCGACGAGGAAGAGCAGCTGGGCCAGGAAGAGGCAGAGGCAGAGATGGGTGTGGATCCTGGTGCGGGGACTGTGGATGGAGCGGCACGCGGTGAAGGTGACGATGGCGGCCAGCAGCGCAACCAGCGAAATGATCACCCCCACATAGGTGATGACGGTGAGAGCAGGACCCTGCGGAGAGAGAGGAGGATCAATGCACGGCAACAAGGTGGAGGAGAAACGGTGGTGGGGCCCATTGTTCCACTGGTGGGCTTTGATTGATTCATTTGTTATTTGACTGATTGATCAATGTGTTGATTGATCGATCGATTGATGGAGTGAGCGATTGATCGGTTAATTCATTGATCAATTAATTATTTGATTGATCATTTGATTGGTTGATTGATTGATTGATTCTTTGGTTAAAACATACAGCATAGACTCAGGCCCTTCAGCCCACTGAGACTATGCCATCCATCGATCACCCGCTCACTTCAGTTCTAATGTACTTGAGTTTGACTTGCTTACGTTTATGTATAGTATCATCTCATCTAGTTGGTTAGCAAACCAAAACCTCGGTACACGTGCCAATAATGAACCTAAACACTAGTGCGGCATGGTGGCTCAGCGGTAGAGATGCTACCTCACAGCGCCAGGGACCCGGGTTGCATCCTGACCACGGGTGGCGTCTGTGTGGAGTTTGTACGTTCTCCCCGTGACCGCGTGGGTTTTCTCCGGAATCTCCGGTTTCCCCCCGCACACTATCCCACACGTTGGGGACAATTTACCGAAGCCAATTAACCTACAAACCTTCACGTTATTGGAGTGCGGGTGGGAACCAGAGCACCCGGAGAAACTCCTGATGAATTTTGATTTGGAATCACTGTGGCCCAAAGGGCCTGATCCAGTGCAGGAACTTTCTGAGTTCTATGTTCTATGTTTCTGGGACTCATCAACAGAGAGAAGGCAAGTTAGCGAACAGTAGGAGAGGAGAGACAGGGGATGGGGGTGAACAAAGGGACTGACTGCTGTGGATCAGATAGATAATGCTTTTCTTGGTAAACCCAGGCGGGAAGAGAATGAAGGTAGACACAAAATGTTGGGGTAACTCAGCGGTGAGGCAGCATCTATGATGAGGAGGAGTGGATGACGTTTTGGGTCGAGACCCTTCTTCAAACTGTTGAAGTTCAGCAGGCAGAACCACAACACTCCAGTAGAGGGCAGCACTTTCCAGCTCCATTTTTTTGGTTTTATATACTTTTATTCAGAAACAAAACAAACAAACATAAAAGTGTGATGGATAAAGTGATTAAACCCCATTAAAGTAAGGAGTTTTAAAGAGAATTCGAACTGAGAGGGGCTGGAGAGAGGGTTCTGACACAGCTGTGTCTGAATGTTGCCAGACCCATCCTTGAGTCCTTGAGTAAGAAGTAATAGCATTGTATAGCAGTAGAAGGGAGTGATGTAGAGAGATCCCTATCAGTGGAATGGAGTGATAGATGGGACCCTTGTCACTATAGCTTAGCTTTAGTACTGATATAGGGGAACTGAGAGGGTTCACTAGGAGGTGAGTAAAACTAGGGTAGGTCATGAGCAACTGAGCATGCTTAATAGAATAAATGAATATTACAACACTATAAAGGGGGATGACTTCTTTGGCTTCGGTGTGTCTTGACTTGGAGAGGCACCCGGGTCTGCAGAGTCGTGAGGAATAAAGAACTCTTGCTTCCAAGATTTAGTCTTTGAGCGGTGATTGTGAGCACAAAGCGTATCTCACAAATTGGGGGCTCGTCCGCGATCGCCACTCCGGCTGCTTGGTGCCATGGTTTTCAAGGGAAATTAGACACTTGTTTCGAAAAAAGAGAGATATCTACAAGAATTATAGGAGGCATGGAGTAAATGAGGTGCTAGAGGAGTATAAAGAATGTAAAAAGAATCTTAAGAAAGAAATTAGGAAGGCTAAAAGAAGATATGAGGTTGCTTTGGCAAGAAAGGTGAAAGTAAATCCAAAGGGTTTCTACAGCTATATTAATAGCAAAAGGATAACGAGGGATAAAATTGGACCATTAGAGAACCAGAATGGACAGCTATCTGCAGAGCCAAAAGAGATGGGGGAGATATTGAACAATTTCTTTTCTTCGGTATTCACCAAGGAGAAGGATATTGAACTCTGTGAGGTAAGGGAAAAAAAGTAGAGTAGCTATGGAAACTATGAGATTCAAAGAGGAGGAAGTACTGACACTTTTGAAAAATATAAAGGTGGATAAGTCTCCAGGTGCTGACAGGATATTCCCTAGGACATTGAGGAAGTTAGTGTAGAAATAGCAGGAGCTATGACAGAAATATTTCAAATGTCATTAGAAACGGGAATAGTGCCGGAGGATTGGCGTACTGGCATGTTGTTCCATTGTTTAAAAAGGGTTTCAAAGAATAAACCTAGCAATTATAGACCTATTAGTTTGACGTCAGTGGTGGGCAAATTAATGGAAAGGATACTTAGAGATAATATATATAAGCATCTGGATAAACAGGGTCTGATCAGGAACAGTCAACATGGATTTGTGCCTGGAAGGTCATGTTTGACAAACCTTCTTGAATTTTTTGAAGCGGTAACTAGGGAAATTGATGAGGGTAAAGCAGTGGATGTTGTCTATATGGATTTTCAGTAAGGCCTTTGACAAGGTTCCCCATGGAAGGTTGGTTCAGAAGGTTCAATCTTTGGGTGTTAATGGCGGAGTAGCAAGATGGATTCAACAGTGGCTGAATGGAGATGTCAGAGAGTAATGGTGGATGGCTGTTTGTGAGGTTGGAAGCCGGTGACCAGTGGGGTGCCTCAGGGATCTGTGTTGGGTCCACTGTTGTTTGTCATGTACATCAATGATCTGGATGATGGGGTGGAAAATTGGATAAGTAAGTATGCAGATGATACTAAGATAGGTGGTATTGTGGATAATGAAGTAGATTCTCAAAGTCTACAGAGAGATTTGGGCCATTTGGAAAAGTGGGCTGAAAGATGGCAGATGGAGTTTAATGCTGATAAGTGTGAAGTGCTACATCTTGGCAGGACAAATCAAAATAGGACCCACATGGTAAATGGTAGGGAATTGAGGAATGCTGTGGAACAGAGGGATCTAGGAATAACTGTGCATAGTTCCCTGAAGGTGGAATCGCATGTAGATAGGGTGGTAAAGAAAGCCTTTGGTGTGCTGGCCTTTATAAATCAGAGCATTGAATATAGGAGTAGGGAAGTAATGTTAAAATTGTACAAGGCATTGGTAAGACCAATTCTGGAGTATGGTGTACAATTTTGGTCGCCTAGTTATAGGAAGGATGTCAACAAAATAGAGAGAGTACAGAGGAGATTTACTAGAATGTTGCCAGGGTTCCAGCAACTATGTTACAGAGAAAGGTTGAACAAGTTAGGTCTTTATTCTTTGGAGCGCAGAAGGTTAAGGGGGGACTTGATTGAGGTCTTTAAAAATGATGAAAGGGATAGACAGAGTTGACGTGGATAAGCTTTTCCCATTGAGGGTAAGGAAGATTCAAACAAGAGGACATGACATGAGAATTAAGGGACAGAAGTTTAGGGGGTAACGTGAGGGGGAACTTCTTTACTCAAAGGGTGGTGGCTGTGTGGAATGAGCTTCCAGCAGAGGTGGTGGAGGCAGGATCGATTTTAACATTTAAAAGTAAAGTGGATAGGTATATGGACGTGAAGGGAATGGAGGGGTATGGTCTGAGTGCAGGTAGATGGGACTAGGGGAAAACAAATGGTCGGCACGGACTGGAAGGGCCGAGAGGGCCTGTCTCCGTGCTGTAATTGTTATATGGTTATATGGTTATATGGTGGAGGCAAAGAAGGAGGGGAAGGTGCACCCTGCTGATTTCAGCAGTCTCTGATCTCCTTGCTTGCCATCAGCAGTTTGAGCGAGTGATATTCGGTTGGAAAGACTCGGGAAGCAAGAGGGGGTGTAAGGTAAATACGTACGGGACGGTCGAGCGATTCTTGTGCACAGGACCCAGGTAAGAAAAGCGACTATTAAGTATTGCCTGGGCGACCGGGTCTGTCGGACGGGAATAGTCCGACGAGACGATGGGAAACCGGAACAGGAAAAGTAAGGGTCCGGGGAAACAGGATGAGGCTCATACTGATATGGAGCCGAACATTCCGCCCGATAGTCCGTTGGGGCGAATGTTGCATGGATGGGGTGAAGGCAACACCCGGGGTAAGAGTAAGGAAACTATGATAAAGTTTTGTTACTTTGAGTGGCCAAAGGAGCCTATTCGAGGGAGCGCAGTATGGTGGCCGCGGTTGGGTTCAAATGAGGACTGGGTGAGACAGGCGTTGAATGTTTTTGTGAATGAAAGACAAACGCCGAATCAAATAGAAAAGGAATATGCCCAGTGCTGGAAACCCAATAATGGGATGTTTCCGTTAAAGACGGAAAGAGAGCAGGATGAACCTGACTGGCCACCAATTGGTGATGATCACCTACGGAGACTGCCCCCGCCATATGAATTCCCAGCCCCCAAATATACCCCCATCAGCGCCGGCTGCATCTGCCCAGGAGGGTCCCACTAAGCCAGAGCGGATCGGCAGTAAACCTGTCCGCTCCTGTCTCAGAAGAGACAGATAGTAGAGAATCACGGAGAGTAGAGAAGAAACAGGGTGAAAGAAACTGTGATTCAAACATAGAACGTGAAGGAGAGAGCCAGTCAGATAAGGAAGAGGAAATAAAAAGTGAGGACGATGATGGGACGGGTGTCCCAGGCAGTAGTCGGATGACGCGATCTCAAACGAGGGCAGCGGAACAAAGATTAGACCGATCTGTTCAAATGAAGCCCCTCAGGGAGGTCCCGTTAGGGAGAAATGCGGGGGGGATGGGATTTGTAAATGTGCCTCTCACCAGTATGGAGGTGAGGAACTTTAAAAAGGAGATGAAAAGTTTATTGGAAGACCCCTTGGGACTGGCTGAACAAATAGATGTTCCTAGGGCCAAATATATGTACATGGGAAGAAATGATGTGGAATTCTCTGCCACAGAAAGTAGTTGAGGCCAGTTCGTTGGTCATATTTAAGAGGGAGTTCGATGTGGCCCTTGTGGCTGAAGGGATCGGGGGGTATGGAGAGAAGGCAGGTACAGGATACTGAATTGGATGATCAGCCATGATTATATTGAATGGAGGTGCAGGTTCGAGGGGCTGAATGGCCTGCTCCTGCACCTAATTTCTATGTTTCTATGTTTTTATGAAAAATATTGAGTTGTTTCAAACAATCTCATTGAAGTAAGAATGGAACTAATGTGATGTGTGTGTAAAAACCGGTTTTGTATGAATGAGGAAGTTTGTATATGTGATAGGTTTATTTGCTGTGGGCCACATGCTGTAAGGGTATGTGTGTGTGTTCCTTTAAGAAATTGTAAGCATTGGGGAAGGTTATTGTAAGGTAACGGACAACGCTTTGTATCATCGCAACTTAAAAAGGGGAAGTTGGAAAATGTAGGTTGCTTGGCTTCTATAGATTTCTTTTCAGTAAAGTTAATTTGGAAATTTGTTAGTCGTATGTATTTAAACTAGGAACTGGAATTTGGGAATTGTAGGAGGGATGGTTTGAACAAAATTAGAAATAAGTTAATTGCTGAACAACAAGCAGCTTTTATGGTTTGTTTAGATAAACATTCTGGTTGGAGAAGGGTAATAAATTAATGGGGCCCAGGGAAAAAAAAAGGCGTTGGCAGACAATGATGTCAATAATGGGAAGTTTGTTTACTTCAGAAGAAAGACAGATGGTCAGACAGGCAGGAGAAGGGGTTACAGGCTCAAGCGGGAGCAGCATATGCGGGAGCAGTAAAATATCCATTACTGCGCCGGATTGGAGTAACCAAACAGAAGAAGTATGAGAGATCTCAGGGAGATAATAATCAAGGGAATCAGAGAAGCCGTTCCCAAGGGACAGAATTTCGAACGGGCTTTTGAAAATCAGCAGAACAAGGACGAACCTCCGACAGTGTTCTTACAAAGGTTGAGGAGGAATGTCCAGCAGTATTCGGGGATAGACCCTGATTCAGACGCAGGTCAGCAGTTGCTAAAGGTTAATTTTGTAACCAAATCATGGCCAGACATTAGAAAGAAACTGGAAAAATTGGAAGATTGGAATGACAAACCATTGAATCAATTGTTAACAGAGGCTCAAAAGGTATATGTAAGACGGGATGAGGGAAAACAGAAGGGAAAGGTAAAAATGATGTTGCAAGCAGTACAGCAAGGAGTACAGAAGGGGGGAATTGAAGGTGATAGAAGGCCGGGTGCTCATGGAGACCGGGAAAGGGGAAGCGGTAGTATTAGAGGACGAGGAAGAGGTGAATGGAGGGACCGAAGTTGGGGTCCCCGGGAAAACAAGGAACAAGGATCAGGAGGGTGGTACACGGGGCCATCCTGGTGTTACTATTGTAAAGAGGAGGGTCATTTCAGGAGGGAATGTCCCAAGCGACGACGGGAGGTGCAGTCGTACGCACTCATGGAGGAAGAATAGGGAAGTCAGGGGTTCCGCTCCCTGGGGTGTATGGGATACACACGGGAACCTCTGGTAAACTTGAAATTAGGACCCCAGGGAGAGGATATGATATTTATGGTAGATTCGGGAGCAGAGAGATCGAGTGTAACTAAGGTACCGGAAGGAATGAGATTGGGTGAAAAACAAGTTAGAATCTCAGGGGTAGAAGGGAAAGTGATGACATTACCCGAGGTAGAAGAGGTGGTGGTAAAATATGAGGATCGAGAAGTCAGTGGAAGATTTTAAAAGGAAGGTGAATAAATTTGCAAAGGATAAACTATCTGAGAAGTAAGACATTGAGTTTAAAATGAGAAAGAAGGCAGATCAGAAAGGATTAAAGTGGGAAGCAGAAGGATAAATTGATGAGACTGCTTTAGAAAGAAAAAGCGTGAAAAAGGAGAGACAATGTTGTCAGTAACAACAGACCTGGTTGAAAAGTCTGAAATAAGTAATGCACCGACACACAGTGAGTCCTATGACAGAGCCAAACAGGGGCCAGAGATTCCATGCCAATAATAAATATATTTGGGAGAGTGTTTTCTCAAATGCCCTATCGGGAGTGAAATAAATCTGGATCTAAGCCCAGACAAGGCTAGTAAGGAGATAGGTAATGGATAAGGTGTGTTGGGGATGTGAACAGGTACGATAATCAGGAAATAATAATAATAATAATAATAATAATGATAATAATAATATTAAGATAATGGTGAACATAGCTATGGCAAGAACATTAAGAAAAGGTATTAAATACACCTAGGCTAGGATGCGGCAGCGTTTTAAATACTAGCGCCGTGTTTTTAATCAGATGTTGTAGGCAGATTTGGAAGGTGTTGATATAGTATGTGAATGATTTGTTGGTTTGTTCCACAAGTGAGGAGCAATGTGAGAGAGAGACATTGTAATTATCTTGGAAAAGGTGGCACAGGAGGTCTTGATGTATCAAGGAAGAAGTTTTTGTTTTGTCAGTAGCAGGTAGAATATTTTGGACGAGTAATATCTAAAGAAGTAAACGCTATAGCGCAGGATCAAATTGGAAGCTTGCCTGCAATCTTGCTTAGCTCAATTGGCAGAAATTAAGGCTTTAAGAGCAGCATATGTACATGGAGTCTGGCACATGTTTGGAGCAGTAGGGAAACAGAAAGGCTTTGAGAAAAGCAACGGAGACCCCATGAAAAGTTAGCAGTGTCCCCCTATGAAATGTTGTTTGGGTTACCTTATTTGGGAAAGATAGAAGGAATACCCACCATAGAGGGCAGTGATGTATTCTTAAGGAACTATTTACTGGCAGTATCTCGTTCCCTTACAGAATTCAAAGCTAAAGGACTATTGGCTCAAAGACCACCACTCGACTTTCCGATACATGCTGTAAAGGCCGGCGACTGGGTACTGGTCAAGAATTGGAAGGAGGAGAAACTCCAGCCCAGGTGGACCGGCCCATACCTAGTATTACTGACAACCGAGACAGCAGTACGAACAAAAGAAAAAGGGTGGACCCACGCGATCCGGGTTAAAGGACCCGTCGATCCTCCCGTCCCTGATGAGGAGGAACAGTGGATGGTGAAGCCAGGAAGCAAACCCCTAACAGTAATTTTTTTTAAAAAAGCATTGAATGTATAACTGACAGTATGAAAGGAGCAGTCGTGGTATTGTTTGCTTTGTATGTAATTGTGGTAAAAGGTATTAATAATTGTGATAAATGTTATCATCCTATCCAATACAGAGGGCGGACAACCAGATCATTTACCTATCATTCCCATGTGAACAATGTATGCCATAACCAGAAGACTAGAACCATTTGTGAAGAGGGGGGAAAGGAGTATTTGATGGTAGGCAATAGGGGGTATATAGGGAAGTTTGGGCCCGTTACCTGCCCAAGGGGAGAGAGATGGGTTTGTGTAGCCAAGGCAGGACAGTTAGGTTTCCCTTTTCAGATCGTAAAATGGGCAATGGATAAGATGAAGGAGGAAGTAATAACAGAGTTTACAGAAGTAGTAGTCACTAAGCCTCCCCCTCCCCCACCTACTCAGCCTCAAGTGCACCAGACACTGTACGAAGAGATAAAGAAGCAGATCGAGATCCCTGAAGGAGAAAAAAACCTGTTTGTGGACTTGGCCCTCCGGATAGCTGGAATCCTGAATGTGACTAACTGTTGGGTCTGTGGAGGACCACTGATGAGTTCACGTTGGCCGTGGAGAGGATCCATTGTTGAAGTATGGGACCTGATGGGGTGAAACCTGACAGTTGGACAAGACCGAGATCCCCAGGTATGGGTCCTGACAGACGCTCCGGTCGGGACTGAGTGTATCGCTAGGCCCTGGGCAAAGGATGCCGTCCTAGTAGGCAGCAGCCCCTGCCAGCGCATCGTCACCCAGTGGCCAAATCAGTCCCGAGTGTGGTGGCCAGAGGAGCCTAAATGGTATCTAACTAAGAAATATGGGAAAAACTGCGCTATCTGGATGAAGACCGATGGAGTGGAATCGGCTAAACTATGGAACTGCACCGGGAACAACCCTTATCAGGGGATCCCAGTATTGCGAGACATATGGAACAAGGTTGCCTCTAGTGGACCGGCCCCTGAAGGACTGTTATGGATATGCGGATACAAGGCATACTCGGTGTTACCGATAAATTGGAGTGGGACTTGTTTTATTGGACTGGTACGACCTGGATTTTTCCTGTTAAACACCGAAGAAGGCCGGTCGCTAGGAACACCTGTATTTGACGACCTATATCGGAAAAAGAGGAAAATAGACATTGGAGAATGGAAAGATGATGAATGGCCACCAGCAAGAATCATCTCATACTACGGACTAGCCACTTGGGCACAGGATGGATCCTGGGGCTACCGAACACCAGTATACATGTTAAACCGGATCATAAGGCTTCAGGCAGTACTGGAGGTAATTACCAACCAAACTGCGGGGGCACTGGAGATGCTGGCAAAGCAGCAGACACAGATGAGAGCAGCGATATACCAGAACAGGTTAGCCCTAGATTACCTCCTGGCAGAAGAAGGAGGGGTATGCGGGAAATTCAATCTCTCTAATTGCTGTTTGAACATCGATGATAATGGACAGGCAGTGATGGACATATCAGAAGGGATCCGTAAGTTGGCACATGTTCCAATACAAAAGTGGAATTCGACTATGGGAACCCAATGGTGGGATTCCATCCTCGGAGGAACATGGTGGAGAACGGTGGGACTCGTGTTTCTATGTGCAGAGGCTGGACTGATCTTTATCCCCTGTTGCATCCCTTGTTTTAGGGAACTTATTACCAGAAGTATAAGTCAGATGCAGGCTGTAGTCATGCCTATGGGAGAGAAAGGGGAAATACAGAAAATAATGATAATGCGGCCAGGTGAGGTTCATGATCTACAGGAAAAGAAGGTTAGGACAATGTTACGTCAATTCGTGTTGAGGGAACTTGAAATGGGGGTTTAATCAGTGTATGCGTAGCAAAAGAAAAAGGGAGGATTGTGATGGATAAAGTGATTAAACCCCATTAAAGTAGGGAGTTTTAAAGAGAATTCGAACTGAGAGGGGCTGGAGAGAGGGTTCTGACACAGCTGTGTCTGAAGGTTGCCAGACCCATCCTTGAGTCCTTGAGTAAGAAGTAATAGCATTGTATAGCAGTAGAAGGGAGTGATGTAGAGAGATCCCTATCAGTGGAATGGAGTGATAGATGGGACCCTTGTCACTATAGCTTAGCTTTAGTACTGATATAGGGGAACTGAGAGGGTTCACTAGGAGGTGAGTAAAACTAGGGTAGGTCAAGAGCAACTGAGCATGCTTAATAGAATAAATGAATATTACAAAACACCCCTGGTCAAGAAACTGCTCATTACCATGAACATGTTTGAACATGCGATGTATGATATGGGAGGTACAGGAGGATGTACGGAGGGATGTACCTACAGATTGTGCACCTCAGACCCTGATTGGAGAAGGGTCCGGAGGGGAGGTTGAATGTAAAATTCTGTGTATAAAGGGGGATGACTTCTTTGGCTTTGGTGTGTCTCGACTTGGAGAGGCACCCGAGTCTGCAGAGTCGTGAGGAATAAAGAACTCTTGCTTCCAAGATTTAGTCTTTGAGCGGTGATTGTGAGCACAAAGCGTATCTCACAAAAGTAACAGGTTCAAAGGTTAATTGGCTCTCTGTAAATTCCCCACAGTGTGTAGGGAGTGGATGAGAAAGTGGGATAACGTGGAACCCGTGTGTGAACGAGTGAATGCTGGTCGGCGCAGTCTCGGTGAGCCGAAGGGCCTGTTTCCATGCTGTCTCTCTAAAGTAAACGAAACTCAGCGATGCAATAGAAAGTAGAACCCAAGAACCTCAGAGGCCGCATGCAGTGTAGATGGAGTCGATGGAAGGGAGGTTGATTTGCATGATAGAGGGTGGCACGGTGGCGCAGCAGTAGAGTTGCTGCCTCGCAGCGCCAGAGACCCGGGTTCAATCCCAACTACGGGTGCAGAGTTTGTACGTTGTCCCTGTGACCAAAGACGTACAGGTTTGTAGGTTAATTGGCTTGGTGTTTGTGTAAATTATCCCTAGTGTGTCTGGGATAGTGTTAATGTGCCGGGATCGCTGGTCAGCGCGGACTCAGTGGGCCAAAGGGCCTGTTTCCACGCTGCATCTCTCAACTAAAAAATATATCTGAGTGGTGTCTAAATGGTGGGTGGCTGCTCTATATCGACAAAGAACATAGAACAGCAATGCAGGCTTCTCACGGGGCCAGCAGGGGGCAGGTCTGAGCTGGGTCAGGAGGGAGCAGAGTTGGAGTTTGGCTTTGAGGGGAATCAAGCAACAAATCCCACTCTAAGGAGCCTCCAGCAAGCCCAGGTTTACTTTAGAGATACAGCGTGGAAACAGGCCCTCCGCCCACTGAGTCCACGCCAACCAGTGGTCCCCGCGCACTAACACTGTACCACACACTCGGGGCAATTTACATTTACGTCAAGCCGATTTGCCTACAAACCTGCACGTCTTTGGAGTGTGTGGGAGGAAACAGGAGCACCTGGAGAAAGACCACACAGGTCACGGAGGGAACGTACAAATTCCGTAGTCAGGGTTGAACCCGCGTCAGGGTTGAACCTGCGTCTGTGGCGCTGTAAGGCTTGTAGGTTTAAGGCGAAGGGAGAAGTATTTGATAGTACACACTCAAAACGTGGTGTGTGTGTGTGTGGATCGAGCTGCCAGAGGAGGTAGTTGAGGCAGGTACTATCGCAACATTTAAGAAAGAATTAGTCGGGTACATGGATAGGACAGGTTTGGAGGGATATGGGCCAAACGCAGGCAGATGGGACTAATATAGATGAGACATGTTGGTCGGCATGGACAAGTTGGGCCGAAGGGCCTGTTTCCATGATGTATGATTCTATGACTCTGCCACAATGCCACCCCGTAAAGATGTGAGACAACGGTAGAAGTGTGAATTGTGAACACAGAGGAACGTGGTACTGAATGGGAATGATCAACCATGATCACAGTGAATGGCGGTGCTGCCTCGAAGGGCCGAATGGCCTACTCCTGCACCTATTGTCTATTGTCTATTATCTAATATTGATGGAAAGTATACATTGCAGAGATGTGGGAGGAAACTGATTTGAAGTAATATTTATCAATGGCAAAACCCGGGATTGAACCAGGGATTCTAAGTCTAACACTCTCCCAACTGAGTTATTTCGGCTGGTTCCCATACTGTCTCTTTCAATGAATCAACAAAAAATGTCCATAGTTGTAAGGAGAAGGTGTTTTAAAACTGAGCAGGTTGAGGATGTGGTCACTGAGAGGGAATCTATAGTCCAGGGGATTGAAGGGATTGAGTATCCAGGGTATGTTTCCATGCTGCATCTCAGAACCATACCTCGGAGATCCAGCAGTGGGTGATGACCAGTAGCTACCAGTTGGGCTGCGGGTCGGTAGCCCATGGAGATGCTGTTCCGAGCTGGGCTGCTGCCTTTACGAATAGGGCTACTGTTCCCAGCTGTTTCTGTACATTTACCAGTAGGGTTGTTGTTCCCAGCTGGGCTGCATCGTTTACCAGCAGGGCTGCTGGTGTGCAGCTTGACGCATCTTGTGCGGGTCCCCAGCTCATGTCCACCCTCTCCCCTCCTCCCCCTACCCCACGTCCCATGGCGCAGGCTCTCACCTCCACCTTGTACAGGGCGACCAGCACGGCGAACTTGCTGAGGTGGTTGCAGCTGCAGGTGGTGTGGGAGTGGTTAGACTGCAGCTTGCTGCAGCCCTGGGTCGACCAGAATATCCTCTCGTCGGCCTGGTGCAGGTAAACGCACACCGTGTAGTCGTCCGCATCCTCCTGCAGCCGGGCAAAGGCAGCCAGAAACAGCCGCGCAAACACAGAGACTCAACCAACAGCAACTTCGATCAGTACAGGTGACAAACACAAAATGCTGGAGTAACTCAGCGGGACAGGCATCATCTCTGGCAACAAGGAAAGGGTGACGTTTCGGGTCGAGACCCCTCTTCAGTTACCAGTGTTCGGGGTTACGGGGAGAAGGCTGGTGAATGGGGTTGGGAGGGAGAGATGGATCAGCCATGATTGAATGGCAGAATAGACTTGATGGGCCGAATGGCCTAATTCTGCTCCTATCGCTTATGATCTAACGATCTCAAAATCTAATCACCCCCTCACTCACCAGCACTGATAAACCTTCCATATCTTACTGTAGTACCACACACACACGCCTCACTAACACTGATACCCCCTCACTCTCACTAATACCCCCCTCACTGATACACCCCACACTGTAACACTGATACACCTCACACTGTAACACTGATACACCCCACACTGTAACACTGATACACCCCACACTGTAACACTGACCCCCACACTGTAACACTGATACACCCCACACTGTAACACTGATACACCCCACACTGTAACACTGATACACCCCACACTGTAACACTGATACACCCCACACTGTAACACTGATACACCTCACACTGTAACACTGATACACCCCACACTGTAACACTGATACCCCCACACTGTAACACTGACACCCCACACTGTAACCCTGATACACCCCACACTGTAACACTGATACACCTCACACTGTAACACTGATACACCCCACACTGTAACACTGATACACCCCACACTGTAACACTGATACACCCCACACTGTAACACTGATACACCCCACACTGTAACACTGATACCCCCACACTGTAACACTGATACACCCCACACTGTAACACATACACCCCACACTGTAACATTGATACACCCCACACTGTAACACTGATACACCCCACACTGTAAAGGGCCTGTCCTTTTTCGGCGACTGGATCCCCCTACGACAATGTCTACAACAAGCTACCACCTAGTCGACGTCCAGTTACGGCAAGCTACCGACAACCGGCGACCCATTAGGACACCACTAGCGACAAGCTATGACAAGGTAAGACCATTCAGTCGCCGGTACCTGTTGCCGCTTGACGTAGGTAGTCGCCGATAGAATTCACCGAAGTCAGCACCAGCGGCAACCTACGACATCCTGGCGACAACCTGCGACAGCACCTACGTCAGGAGAAGTCAAGCTATGCTCATTGGCGTCAAACCCACTATCGCCGACTCGCCAAAAGGTTTTGAACATTTCAAAATCCAGCGGGGGACCAGAAAATCGCTACGATTCTTTGGGCGACTGAGGAGACATTCAGGAGCATACAGGCGACACCCCGGCGACCTTGTGGCAACAGCCTAGTCGCCTAAAAAATCACCTAAGTGGGACAGGGGCATTTCACCGATACAGCCCTCACTGTAACACCGATACAGCCCTCACTGTAACACCGATACAGCCCTCACTGTAACACCGATACAGCCCTCACTGTAACACCGATACAGCCCTCACTGTAACACCGATACAGCCCTCACTGTAACACCGATACAGCAGCCTCACTGTAACACCGATACAGCCCTCACTGTAACACCGATACAGCCCTCACTGTAACACCGATACAGCCCTCACTGTAACACCGATACAGCCCTCACTGTAACACCGATACAGCCCTCACTGTAACACCGATACAGCCTCACTGTAACAGATACCCCTCACTGTAACACCGATACAGCCCCTCACTGTAACACAACCGATACAGCCCTCACTGTAACACTGATACAGCCCTCACTGTAACACACTGATACAGCCCTCACTGTAACACTGATACAGCCCCTCACTGTAACACTGATACAGCCCTCACTGTAACACCGATACAGCCCTCACTGTAACACTGATACAGCCCTCACTGTAACACCGATACAGCCCTCACTGTAACACTGATTACAGCCCTCACTGTAACACTGATACAGCCCTCACTGTAACACTGATACAGCCCTCACTGTAACACTGATACAGCCCTCACTGTAACACTGATACAGCCCTCACTGTAACACTGATACAGCCCTCACTGTAACACTGATACAGCCCTCACTGTAACACATACAGCCCTCACTGTAACACCAGCCCTCACTGTAACACTGATACAGCCCTCACTGTAAACACTGATACAGCCCTCACTGTAACACTGATACAGCCCTCACTGTAACACTGATACAGCCCTCACTGTAACACCGATACAGCCCTCACTGTACAGCCCTCACTGTAACACTGATACAGCCCTCACTGTAACACCGATACAGCCCTCACTGTAACACCGATACAGCCCTCACTGTAACACCGATACAGCCCTCACTGTAACACTGATACAGCCCTCACTGTAACACTGATACAGCCCTCACTGTAACACTACAGCCTCACTGTACAGATAGCCTCACTGTAACACCGATACAGCCCTCACTGTAACACTGATACAGCCCTCACTGTAACACCGATACAGCCCTCACTGTAACACTGATACAGCCCTCACTGTAACACTGATACAGCCCTCACTGTAACACTGATACAGCCCTCACTGTAACAACACCCCCCTCACTGTAAACACCGATACAGCCCTCACTGTAACACCGATACAGCCCTCACTGTAACACTTACAGCCCTCACTGTAACACTGATACAGCCCTCACTGTAACACTGATACAGCCCTCACTGTAGTACAGCCCTCACTGTAACTACAGCCCTCACTGTAAGCCCTCACTGTACAGCCCCTCACTGTAACACTGATACAGCCCTCACTGTAACACCGACAGCCCTCACTGTAACACTGATACAGCCCTCACTGTAACACTGATACAGCCCTCACTGTAACACCGATACAGCCCTCACTGTAACACCGATACAGCCCTCACTGTAACACCGATACAGCCCTCACTGTAACACTGATACAGCCCTCACTGTAACACTGATACAGCCCTCACTGTAACACTGATACAGCCCTCACTGTAACACCGATACAGCCCTCACTGTAACACCGATACAGCCCTCACTGTAACACCGATACAGCCCTCACTGTAACACCGATACAGCCCTCACTGTAACACTGATACAGCCCTCACTGTAACACCGATACAGCCCTCACTGTAACACTGATACAGCCCTCACTGTAACACTGATACAGCCCTCACTGTAACACTGATACAGCCCTCACTGTAACTGATACAGCCCTCACTAACACTGATACAGCCCTCACTGTAACACTGATACAGCCCTCACTGTAACACTGATACAGCCCTCACTGTAACACTGATACAGCCCTCACTGTAACACCAATAGAGCCCTCACTGTAACACTGATACAGCCCTCACTGTAACACTGATACAGCCCTCACTGTAACACTGATACAGCCCCTGTAACACTGTAACACTGATACAGCCCTCACTGTAACACTGATACAGCCCTCACTGTAACACTGATAGAGCCCTCACTGTAACACTGATACAGCCCTCAGTGTAACACTGATACAGCCCTCACTGTAACACTGATACAGCCCTCACTGTAACACCGATACAGCTTTCACTGTAACACCGATACAGCCCTCACTGTAACACCCATTGCACGTTGCCCTGTGTGTGACTCCCCATAATCACTGTCAGCACCTCATTGTTTTTGATGGTGAAGTTGACGTTCTGAAGCTTCTGGCGGGTGGCGGTGATGATGGCCATCAACAAGTTGGAATTCATCTGCAAATACTCCTTCCCGAACTTCTTGTTCACCATCTCCAGCTCGTTCACCTCCAGGAGCGAGCCCAGCTTCTTGCAAGCGAGGAAGGAGATTGCCGCAAACTCTGTTTGGAGGCAAGACCGGAAACGTTACCTGGGATCCCGAAACGTGGCGTGGAAGGAGAAATAAAATCATTGGACGTACAATATTCATACACTTTATTAATTTTGTAGAAGTCCTTCAGCGCGTCATATCTGAGCGAAGGACGGCACGGTGTCGCAGCGATACAGTTGCTTTCTCACAGCACCAGAGACCCGGGTTCGATCCTGACCACGTGAGCTGTCTGTACGGAGTTTGTACGTTCTCCCCGAGACCTGCAAGAGTTTTCTCCGGGAGTTTCAGTTTCCTCCCATAGTCCAAAGACGAACAGGTTTGTAGGTTAATTGGCTTTGGTAAAATTGTAAATTGTCCCATATGTGTGTAGGATAGTGTTTGCGTGCGGGAATCGCTGGTCGGCACGGACTCGGTGGGCCGAAGGGCCTGTTTCCTCGTTTGTGTCTCTAAACTCCAAAGACGTACAGGTTTGTAGGTTGAATGACCAGTGGTATGACAATTAATTTTCTCTCACTTCAGGTAGCCCCGGCATTCCCTCTCTCTCTATCCCTCCCCCACCCAAGTCGCACCAGCTTCTCGTTTTCACCAAACAAATACCTAACAATGGCCTGTTTCCTTTAGCATCATTACTATTTGCATATCTTTCATTCATTGTTCTTTATCTCTCTACATAACCGTCTATATCTCTCGTTTTCCTTATCCCTAACCAGTCTGAAGAAGGGCCTCGAACCCGAAACGTCACCCATTCCTTCTCCCCAGAGATACTGCCTTGTCCCGCTGAGTTACTCCAGCTTTTGGTGTCTATCTGAGGTTGGTAGGTTAATTGGCTTCGTTAAAATTATAAATTGTCCCTAGTGTGTGTAGGATAGTATTAGTGTGTGGGGATCGCTGGTCGGCACAGTGGGCCGAAGGGCCTGTTTCCTCGCTGTATCCCTAAATTAAACTAAACTATTGGGTCTGTCCGTAGAGGTTTCACAGAATACAAGGATTGCATCTTGACAGTATCTTCTCACAGAGAGGATCTTACCAAAGAGGTATTCCGACTTCTGTGTTTCCCAGTGGAATTCCATCTGATTCTCATTGGCCATTATTGTCACCGTTCCATTGACATTAATTTCCTTGTTCTTGAGAACTTGCATTTCAATATCTGAAACACAAAACATAGAAGATGGAACAGTATGTAACTAGAACAGGCCCTTCGGCCCACAACGTCTGTGCTGAATCTGTTGCCAAGACCAACTCTTATCTGCCTGCACATGATCCACATCCCTCCATTCCCTGCATATCCAGAAGCCTCTTAAACACCACAATCGTATCTGCCCCCATCCTACCACCCCTGGCAGCGCGTTCCAGGCACCTCTGTGTAAACAGAACGTCCATATATCTGTTTTTAATGTTGCCCCTATTAAGATGGCACAGTGGCGCAGCGGGAGAGTCACTGCCTTTCATCGCCAGAGACCCGAGTTTGATCCTGACTGCGGGCGCAGTCTATATGGAGGCTCATGGATCGGAGAGGTTTGGAAGGATATGGGCCAAAACACAGATGGGACATGTTGGTCGGTGTGGGCAAGTTGGGCCGATGGGCCGGTTTGAATGCTGCATGACTCTATGTATAATCTTTCCGCTGACTGGATAACACGCAACAAACAAGACTATATTATCACTGTACTTCGGTACACGTGACACTAAACTAAACTAACAGATTCCTGATTAGTGCGAGTGTCAAGGGTTATGGGGAGAACTAAGGCAGGAGAATGGGGTTAGGAGGGGGAAATAGATCAGCCATGATTGAATGGCGGAGTAGACTTGATGGGCCGAATGGTGGCTCAATGGGTTACAGGTTGGTGCGGCCTTACCAAAGTTATCCATGGTTAAGTTATATCGTTCCTCATCCAGATTCGCCGCAGCCATTTCCATGGCATTCTCCAGTGCATCCATCAGAAGGAAGCTGGAATTCCTGCGCAGATCCTTCTCCATGTTCTGCCATCTTCTGTTGTCCCCCATGATCGTGTCGATTTTCCGCGACATATTCTGTGAACGAAAAAAAGGTTATGGATGCGTTGAAACTGCAGAAGTCCCGATTCAAAACGTCACCTCTGCATGTTCTCCAGAGATGCTGCCTGGCCCTCTGAGTTGTACAGGTTCATAAGTGGTTGGAGCGGTAGAGCTGCTGCCTCACAGCACCAGAGACCCGGGATCCATCCTGACTACAGGTGCTGTCTGTACGGAGTTTGTACGTTCTCCCTGTGACCGCGTGGGTTTTCTCCGGGTGCTCTGGTTTGCTCCCGCGCGCACCGCAGGTTTGTAGGTTAATTGGCTTTGATAAAGATTGTAAACTGTCCCTAGTGTGTGTAGGATAGTGTTAGCGTGCGGGGATCGCTGGTCGGTGCAGACTCGGTGGGCAGAAGCTCCCGTTTCTGCGCCATATCTCCAAACTAAACTAATTTTTTCACTCAGTGGTGTTGGGTGTATGGAACAAGCTGCCAGAGGAGGTAGTTGAGGCAGCATTTTAAAAGACACTTTGGCAGGTACATGGATGGGAAAGGTTTAGGGGGATATGGGCCAAACACAGGCAGGTGGGACAAGCTTAGATGAGGCACCTTGGTCAGCCTAGATGAATTTGGCCGAATAGCTTGTTTCCATGCTGTGTGAGTCTGTCTGTGACATGGGACCCTTCTAGACCTGGTCAAAGGCGTGGCCTGGAAGAACATTAACCGAAAGGACAGGGGCGGTGCGGCAATGTCCAACTGACTGGCACATTGCGTGGCATCTGTGCCAGGCCCATCCTTCACCACCCCAGTAGATACTCAAAACGCCCAGCTCTGTGTTACTGCCAGGGTCTCAGTAAGGAGGTGGGTGACCTCTCCGTGGCAGCCGTCCCGAGGGTTCCCTCTCACAACCAGCAGAGCCAGGTCTTGGTGCACATTGGGGAGTCCTGGCAATGAGGCATTTTGCCAGACAAGCTGGGCAGTCATACTTAGGTAACTGTGCCACAGGATCCATTGAGTCTTGTAGCAGTTGTATACGACGTTGGTGAGACTGCATTTAGAGTATGGTGTTCAGTTCCGGGCGCCATGTTATAGGCTAAATGTTGCCAAATTGGAAAGGGTACAGAGAAGATTTATCAGGATGTTGCCAGGACTGGAGGGTCTGAGCTGCAGGGAGAGGTTGAGCAGGCTGGGTCTCTATTCCTTGGAGCGCAGGAGGATGAGGGGTGATATTCTAGATGCGTATAAAATCATGAGAGGAATAGATCGGGTAGATGCACAGAGTCTCTACTATGGATGCGAGACCAAACACCGACTGGGCAATTGTTTCACGCAACATCTTCGCTCAGCCCGCCTGAACCTACCTGCACAGATGCACAGAGTCTCTAGGTGAATCGAGAACCAGAAGACATGGGTTTAAGGTGAAGGGGGAAAGATTTCAGAAGAATCTGATGGGTCACTTTTTCTCGCAAAGGGGGTGGGTGTGTGGAACAAGCTGCTAGAGGATGTAGTTGAAGCTGGTACGATACAGAACAGGAATATCGGGAGAAAGCAGGAACGGGGTACTGATTTTGGATGATCAGCCATGATCATATTGAATGGCGCTGCTGGCTCATAGGGCGAATGGCCTACTCCCGCACCTATTTTCTATGTTTCCCAATGTTTAAGAAACATTTAGATAGGGACATGGATAGGACAGGTTTAGAGGGATATGGGTCAAATGCAGGCAGGTGGGACTAGTGTTGATGGGACATATTGGTCGATGCAGGCAAGTTGTGCCGATTTATGCTTCTATGACCCTATCGAATTTATAGAGGCCAATTAACCTACAAACCCACACGCCTCCGAGAGTCTTTGAGTCCTTGTCCTGCAGTGCCTGATCCGAGCAGCAGAGAGAGCAAGTCGACTGTATCCGTTGTTCAAGATGTGGACTCTTATACATCAGCGAGACCAAACACAGACTGGGCAATTGTTTCACGGAACATCTTCGCTCAGCCCGCCTGAACCTCGTTGATCTCCCGGTTGCTGGACACTTTAATCCTCCTTCCCATTCCTACACAGGCCTTTCTGTCCTAGGTCTCCTCCATTGTCAGAGTGAGGCTAAACGCAAATTGGAGGAACAGCATCTCATATTTCATAGAAACATAGAAAATAGGTGCAGGAGGAGGCCATTCAGACCTTCGGGACCACACCGCCATTCATTGTGATCATGGCTGATCGTCCCCATTCAATAACCCGTGCCTGCCTTCTCCCCATATCGTTTGTAGAATTGTAGACACAAAATGCTGGAGTAACTCAGCGGGTGAGGCAGCATCTCTGGAGAGAAGGAATGGGCGATGTTTTGGGTTGAGCCTCTTGAAGGGTCTCAACCCAAAGCGTCGCCCATGCCTTCCCTCCAGAGTTGCTGCCTGTCCCGCTGAGTTACTCCAGCTTTTTGTGTCTGTCTTCAGATTGAGCAAAGGGTTGGTTAACCGGAGACATGGGAGAAACCTTCACCTCACTCACCAACAACAGCAGTTCACTGGAACCATTCTTCTTAAATTTACGACAATTGTTATTGACCTCAGACACCAAGACATGGATAGAACAGGACAGTTCCTCGCCTTCTTCATTCATCCCCTGCTGAATGAAATGGGAAAAGAGATTAAATGAAGAATTAGCAAGTCTGCATTTATTATTAATGTTTGGTGTGTCTTTCCAAACTGTCACTGTATGTCATGTTGTCACTTGCGGGTGGAGCACCAAAGCAAATTCCTTGTATGTGAATACCTGGCCAATAAACGTATTCATTAATTCATGATCGTGGCCCAAGCCCCTTCCAAGAGTCACTGTGGGTCCATCAGGTCACAAGTGATAGAAGCAGAATTAGGCCATTCGGCCCATCAAGTCTACTCTGCCATTCAATCATGGCTGATCTATCTCTCCCTCCTAACCCCATTCTCCTGCCTTCTCATAACGCCTGACACCCGTACTAATCAAGAATCTTGTTACACGTGCATTCCCTTTCTTTCCATCCCTTCCCCACCCGTTGCACCAGCGTCTTGTTCTCACCTCACAAACAGCCCTCAATGGCCTGTTCCCTTAATCATCATTACATGTTTGCATATCTTTCATTCATTTGATCTATATCTCTACAACACTGTATATCTCTCTCGTTTCCCTTTTCCCTGACTAGCCTGAGGAAGGGTCTTGACCCGAAATGTCACCCATTCCTTCTCTCCAGAGATGCTGCCTGTCCCGCTGGGTTACTCCAGCATTTTGTGTATGTCTCCTGTTTAAACCAGCAGCTGCTGTTCCTGCTACACAGACAGGTTAGATCCTGATGTCGGAAATATTTAAAATTGTAAGGAAGATGAGTGGTTTGTTATCTGCTTACATACTTGGGGCGGCACGGTGGTGCAGCGGTAGAGTTGCTGTCTTACAGCACCAGAGACCCGGGTTCAATCCTGACTACGGGTGATGTCTGTATTTAGTTTGTACGCTCTCCCTGTGACCTGCGTAGGGTTTTCTCCGGGTGCTCCGGTTTCCTCCCACACTCCAAAGGCGTACAGATTTGTAGGCTAATTGGCTTTGGTACAATTGCAAATTGTCCCTGGTGTGTGTGGGATAGTGTTAGTGTGCGGGGATCGCTTGCAGTGCCAGAGATCTGGGTTCGATCCTGACTGCGGGTGCTGTCTGTGTGGAGTGTGCCCGTTCTCCCCGTGACCTTTCCACATTTACGGAAGTGTTTAGGTCGCAAGGTGTAGCTACAGTAACTGAGGCTGAGATAAACATAGAGTGTTTGCAAAGCAAGAAGAGTGTATGAGAATTGATCATGAGATAAGAGGACTCACATTGTGATTCACACTTACAGCACAAATGGGGAAGTATTTTTCAGGAAGAAGACACCCAGCCGACAGATAGAGGTAAAGATAAACCGATCAAAGACTACAAAGGAGTGTTGGGGGTGGGGGGAGAGGGGGGAATATTGAAAGGTGAGGGGAGGGGGAGGGGAAAATGGTAGGTAATGTTGGTAATAAATCACCTATATACAGATAATGAAGAAAGTTAATAAAATTAATATAGTTAATTATAAGTATATGTCAGAAACATAGAAAATAGGTGTAGGAGTAGGCCATTCGGCCCTTCGAGCCAGAACCTCTGTCCAATAGGATCATGGCTGATCATCCAAAAACAGTAGCCCGCTCCTGCTTTTTCCCCATATCCCTTGATTCCATTAGCCCCAAGAGCAAAATCTAACTCTCTCTTGAAAACATCCAGTGAATCAGCCTCCACTGCCTTCTGTGGCAGAGAATTCCACAGATTCACAACTCTCTGGGTGAAAAAGTGTTTCCTCATATAACATAGACGATGTAGATATAGGTAATTAACAGTTAATAAATATAGTTAAATAGTTTAATATAGTTAAAATATTAATGTTAATATCTAAATTAACTTGTAGTTTAGTTTAGTTTAGAGATACAGCGCGGAAACAGGTCCTTCGGCTCACCGATTCCGCACCGACCAGCGATCCCCGCACACTGACACTATCCTACACACACAATTTTACATTTATACCAAGCCAATTAACCTACAAAGACGTGCAGTCTTTGGACTGTGGGAGGAAACTGAACATATCGAAGAAAACCCACGCAGGTCACGGGGAGAAGGTACAAACTCCGTACAGACAGCACCTGTAGTGAGGATCGAACCCGGGTCCCCGGCGCTGCAAGCGCTGTAAGGCAGTAACTCTACCGCTGCGCCCCGTGACCACCATTAATTATTAATTAAGTAATTAATAACATTAATTAATTAGTACTCTCAATAATATTAATGTTCATATTAATATATTTAATTGCTGGTAATACAGGTGGGAAATTATGGGGAGGTGGGGTGGTGGAAAGTGAAAGATGGGGGAAATGGAAGTGGCTGGGAGTGGGGGGATATAGGTGTGGAAAGCGACAGGGGAGGGAGAGGGGGGGGGGTTGAGGCAAGGGGAGGAAGGAATGTGGAGTTTGGGGTTACTGAACAAATCAGCCTTATCTTTATTGAGGAGCTGAAAGGCCAGCTCTGCCATGGATTTAATATCTCCGCACAAAATAGGCTGAACTGATCAGAGAAGCCGTGCTCACGTACCGAGGGTTTTGCACATTCCGTGATGTTCATGTCCGAAGGGCATTTTATATCTGCAAAGTAAAGAGAATCCAACAATAAGTCACCCGGGACCGTTCCTGAGGAGCTGCCGAGCCAAGAGCAATCCGGCAGCTGGCGAGTAGGGGGTGCCGGAGATCGGACGAGGACACGCCGAGAACAAAGACGGACCATTGGGGACTACATCGAACACGTCTGCACCCTTTGCATGGCCACTCTTTGCATACCTTGTTTATGGTATGCAAAATTAAGAATGTTGTTCCTACAAACCTGCTGGTCTTTGGGATGTGGGTGGAAACCGGAGCACCCGGAGGAAAGCCACGCGGTCACAGGGAGAACGTGCAGAGTCCACACAGGCAGCACCTGAGGTCAGGCGGGGCGGCGCTAAGGAGAAGGATCTCAACCCAAAACGTTGCCCATTCCTTCTTTCCAGAGATGCTGCCTGACCTGCTGAGTTAATCCAGCATTGTAGCCGCCTCCACTACCAGCCCCGGCAGTATTTACACACACCCGCCACTCTCTGTGCAACAACCTCGGAGAGGACACTTCAGGTCCAAACCCAGTGGCGCAGCAGTAGAGTTGCTGCCTCACAGCGCCTACAGTGCCAGACACCCGGGTTCAATCCCGACTGCGGGTGCTGTCTGTACGGAGTTTGCATGTTCCCCTCGTGAACCGCGTGGGTTCTCTCCCAGATATCCGGTTCTCCCCCACACTCCAAAGACGGACAGGATTACAGGTTAATTGGCTTGGTATCAATGTAGGTTTTGTAGGTTAATGGGCATCAGTAAAATTGTAGGATAGTGTTAATGTGCGGGGATCGCTGGCCGGTACGAACTGCGTGGGCCGAAGGGCCAGTTTCCGTGCTGTATCTTGGAACTAAAAAAAACAAATTTCGAGGGGAAAATAGCCCAGCGAACGTGCACCTCTCGTTTGCCCCCCACACCAGAGATCTGATAACTGCAGGTTTGATACGCAATGGACATTTTGATCCAGTTTGTTACCTATGCAGGGTCTTTTAGAATCACCCGTTTCTGACTTTTTTGAGTTACAGATGCAGATGTAATCTTTGCCCTTACGATGGCAGCGGCCATTTGAACCACAAATTCCGCGTTCGTCACACACATGTCCACCTGTGTAAAAGAGAGAAGATGAGAATGTACAAATCACGACCAAGTACGTTTCTCTTTCCCCTGACTCTCAGTTTGAAGAAGGGTCTGGACAGTCACTATCACTGGAGAGAAGGAATGGGTGACGTTTCGGGTCGAGACCCTTCTGAGGACTGCAGACTGAAGAAGGGTCTCGACCCAAAACGTCAGCCATTCCTTTTCTCCAGCGATGCTGCCTGACCCGCTGAGTTACTCCAGCTGTTTGTGTGTTTTTAAACCAGCATCTGCGGTTCCGTGATGACTCTAAAGTGGGTGGTATGTACACAGTGAAGATGGTTATCCAAAATTACAGCGGGGATCTTGATCAGTTGGGCAAGTGGACTGAGGAATGGTTAATGGAGTTTAGAGCAGATAAGTATCTGACTCAGCTATCTCCACTGGCAGCTCGTTCCATGTATCCACCACCCTCTGAGTGAAAAAGATTAAAAGAGTTGCTGCCTTACAGCGCCAGAGACCCAGGTTTGATCCTGACTACGGGTGATGTCCATTCTCCCCGTGACCTGCGTGGGTTTTCTCCGGGTGCTCCGGTTTCCTCCCACACTCCAAAAGCGTACAGGTTTGTAGCTTATTCTGCTTCGAAAATGCTTGGCGATCACTTCGCACAACGCCTACACTCAGTTCGCAATAACCAACCTGATATCCCGGTGGCTCAGCACTTCAACTCCCCCTCCCAATCCGACCTTTCTGTCCTGGGCCTCATCCATGGCCAGAGTGAGGCCCACCGCAAATTGGAGGAGCAGCACCTCATATTTCGCTTGAGTAGTTTGCACCCCAGCGGTATGAACATTGGCTTCTCCAATTTCAAGTAGTCCTTGCTTTCTCCCTCCCATTCCCAGCTCTCCCACCGCCCACTGTCTCCACCTCTTGCTCTCTTTTTCCAGACCCCCCTCCCCTCCCGACATCAGTCTGAAGAAGGGTCTCGACCCGAAACGTCGCCTATTCCTTCGCTCCATAGATGCTGCCTCACACGCTGATTTTCTCCAGCTTTGTCTACCAACGGGATCCCACCACTGGCCACATCTTCCCATCTCCTCCCCTGTTGGCTTTCCGCAGAGACCGCTCCCTCCGTAACTCCCTGGTCAATTCATCCCTTCCCACCCAAACCACCCCCTCTCCTGGCACTTTCCCTTGAAACCGCAGGAAGTGCTACACTTGCCACTTTACCTCCCCCCTTGACTCAATTCAAGGATCCAAGCAGTCTTTCCAGGTGCGGCAGAGGTTCACCTGCACCTCCTCCAACCTCATCTATTGCATCCACTGCTTTAGGGGCAATTTTACAGAGACAAGTTAACCTACAATGCGTCTTTGAGATTTGGGATGAAACCTACATGCTTGCAGGGAGAATGTGCAAATTCAACTCTGGCATGTGAGGCAACAGGTCTACCAGCTGTGCCACTATATTTTGTTTCCCAAATAACCAAAAATTATACGTTGATAACTCTGGTTACTAAAAAAATGAAAATATCAATTTTCAGTCTTAAATCTCTAAGCGATGCTATGTCCCCCTTTACCGCTACTGTAAGTTTTAATTCAGTTCAAGACTATGGGGCAGTACATTGGCCATAAGGTTGCTGCCTAAAATATCCAGAAACCCGGAATTGATCCTGAATATGGGTGCTGTTTGTATGGAGTTTGCTCCTTTTCACTTTGATCGCATGGGTTTTCTCCGGGTGCTCTTGTTTCTTTCCACATTCCAAAGGTGAGCAGGAACCTATTTCAGACCCAACCCAAAACGTAATATTTTCCTTTTGTCCAGAGATTCTGTCTGACCTGTTGAGTTACTCCAGCTTTTTGTGTCCATCTTCAGTTTAAACCGGCATCTGCAGTTCCTTCCTACACACACGATACTATACGATAGAACTTTATTAATCCCAGGAGGGAAATTTTGTGTGTGTGTGTGTGTGTGTGTGTGTGTGTGTGTGTGTGTGTGTGTGTGTGTGTGTGTGTGTGTGTGTGTGTGTGTGTGTGTATTATATATACACACACACACACACATATATATTTATATAGTTATATATTCACATATGTTTTCTCGTTTATAACATTGTTTACAGAGTAATATGTTTACATATTCTGAGGTGCTGCTGCAAGTAAGGATTTCATTGTTCTAACTGGGACGTGAGAGAATAAAACACTTGACTCTCGACTTACGTCGCTAATGTGTGGGATAGAACTAGTGTACAGGTGATCGGTGGTCGGCGTAGACTCGGTGGGCCGAAGGGCCTGTTTCCACTCTGCATCTTTAAATTAATCTAAAAACACTGAAACCAGAGGAAATCTAAAGAAGGGTCTCTACCGGAAACATCACCCAATTTCTTCTATCCAGAGATGCTGGCTGCTCCATGGAGTTCCCCCGCACAATTAAAGCATCGAATAGTCTTCACCCTACTATAGGTACCCAACCAGATGCAATTAAATTTAAGTTAGCTCTTTTTTTCTCCCAGGAACCCTTTTTGGCTTAAGTCAAGATTCAAGAGAGTTTTAGTGTCATGTGTCCCATATGACATTCTTGCTGGCTGCAGCACAACAGAATATGTAAACATAATACAGAACAGGAGATAAAAGTTCAGTGTGTCTATATACCATAGACCATATACATATATACACAATAAATAAACAGATAAAATGCAATAGGCTGTTATATCTGGCGGGCGGCATGACTCTCGTCGCAGCGGCCTCTGCAGTCCGTCTTTTTTTTATTTTGTGTCTCGTTTGAGTGTTGTTATAGTGGGGTTTTTTTTAGCTGGGAATGTATGGGGGGGTGGGGGTGGGGAAACAATAAAAATATTTACCTTGTACGGAGGACCCGACTTTTTCTCTGTCGGGTCTCCGTTGTCCTTGGGGCCTAGCATCGTGGAGCGGCCTCAAACCGGACCTGGGGCTCCAGTCGCGGAGCCTGCGGACTACTCACCATCGTGGAGCTGGCCGAGTTCGGAACAGGAGGAGCTGCGGTGGTGCGCTGCTGCGGCCCGACCCCGGAGATTCGGAGGCTCCGGCTGCAGGCCGGTGGGCGGGAACACCAGCTCGCGGGTCCCTGGTGGGAGACCGCTTTTCGGAGCTCCCGCGGCGACAACTTCTCCCGCCCGAGTTGCGGGGTCGAAAATGACCGGGAACGGGGCCTTACATCGACCGGCATGGCCGCGGGACTTGCTAGCGCCCGCCGGGGGCTCCAACATCACGACCCGGAGTGCGGCCTTGCATGGCGGGACTTATTTACCATCGCCCGCCAGGGGCTTTGACTCTGACATCGGGAGGAGAATGGGGATTGCAGGGGAGAGATAAGACTGCCTTCCATCACAGTGAGGAGGAGATTCACTGTGATGATGTTTGTGTACATTGTGTTGTGTCTTGGTGCTTTCCTTGTTTGTATGACTGCAGAAACTAAATTTCATTTGAACCTCACCTCACCTTGAACCTTGTTTTTTTCAGAGTTTGGAGTTTGGTGGTGGTGGGCCCACTCCTGTTTAAATTCCATTTGGAATATGTTTGGAGGACCAGGAAACCAAGAAGCAAGAGTTACTCCGGCTCCAGCCATTGATTCTGCGTTGGTTTTCAGCGGTCACGGTGAGGCGGCCACCGGACAGCAATGGCGGCCAGATCTCCCACAATGCAAAGGGAGGGAGAAAGTGGCCGACGCCGACCAGTTGCCATGGCGGCCTGGACACGGATAAGGATGGCGGGCGGAGATGGAGAGGGAGAATGACACAGACAGAGAGAGAGAGAGAGAGAGAGAGATAGAGAGGGGGCCCGCTCAGAATTCAATGATAGGTTCCCGGGTGCTTGCCAAACCGAGAAAAATGGCATGGCTTTTCGGTTGCCCGTCGGGACTGTAGGTAGCCATTGGCAACCGGGCAACCACTAATTTCGAGCCCTGCCCCTTCATGAACCCACCCCCCCTACATTACCTCTATTCTATACCTCTACATTTCCCTGTAACACAGGAATGACAAGTTGAACTTTAAACCCACATCCCTCCTGCAACGCCCCACCCCTTCTCCTTCACCACCCCCTCCCCTTCCTCATCGACACACGGATTTACAACTGTATGAAAGAGAAAAGATGAGAATGTACAAATCACGATGAAGTACGTTTCCCTTTCCCCTGACCCTCGGTCTGAAGAAGGGTCTCGACAGGCAGCATCACTGGAGAGAAGGAATGGGTGACGTTTCGAGTCGCGACCCTTCTTGAGGGAGAGGGAGTGGGGTAGGGAGAGAATGAGAGGGTGGAGGGAGGGGTAGGTAGAGGGGAGATGATAGTGATCTCTTGGCCACAAACTCTTTGAATCACTTCCCTCTGGAAGGCGACTCCGGACTGGCAAAACCACCACAGCCAGACATAAAAACAGCTTTTTTTCCATGAGTAGTAGCTCTACTCCATAACCAAACATCTGTAGCCTCTTTTTGCTCTGGTATTTTATTCAATTTACATGTTTAATCAATAATGTTTTATTATTAATGTTTCATATTTTATGTATCATTCTTTACTCACTGTATGTCATGTTGTCACTTGTGGACAGAGCACCAAGGCAAATTCCTTATATGTGAATACTTGGCAATAAACTTATTCATTCATTCATCTTGTCATAAGTAGGTCAGCATTGTCGAGCTGTTTCACACCCGATCAACATTTTTACTTGTTAAAATCAAAATTAACTTCAGAAATTCTTAATACATATACACACACGAGCTGGGCAGAAATTCTCCCGACATTTCCCCCCCCCAACATTACCTGATATAGTCGCGTCACCTCTCGCTGTTACAGAATCACAATGAGTTTTAAGCAGAAAGAACATCCAGCACGGCAAAATATCACCCCCCTCATACCCTCCTCCTCTACCACCCGCTCCCTCCCCTCTCCCTCCCCTCCCCACCTCCATCTCATGCAGCCCCCTCCCTCAACCACCCCCCGACCCAACAACCCCCCCTCACACAACACCCCCTCCCTCACCCCACTTCCCTCTCCCACCCTTGATCCACACCTCCCCTCATGACCCTCCCCCACATTACCTGGTTTATTTGAACGTCCACCATTTCCTGCAACACAAGAATGACACTTTGAGCCTTAAACCCACAACTTCCCTACCTCCCTCTCCCCACTTCCCTCCCACTCTGACCCTCCCCCCCCCCGACACCCTTGACACCCCACCCCCCACATTACCTGGTCTCCCGTCCCCTCCTCGACCCCCCTCTCCCTCCCTCTACCCCTCCGTCCTCTCCCTGCTCCCTCCTTCCCCATCCCTCTCAAACCTCCTCTCTCTCATACAGCCCCTCCCTCACCCAACCCTCTCACACAACAGCCACCACCAGCCCCCCCTTGATACTCCCCCTTCACATTACCTGGTTTGCCCTTCGTTCCACCTTTTCCTGTAAAACAAGAATGATAAATTGAGCTTTAAACCAACATCCCCCCACCCCTTCTCCCTCCCCCACCCCCCCCCCCCCCCTCCCACTATATTTTGTTTCCCAAATAACAAAAAATTATACGTTGATAACTCTGGTTACTAAAAAAATGAAAATATCAATTTTCAGTCTTAAATCTCTAAGTGATGCTATGTCCCCCTTTACCGCTACTGTATGTTTTAATTCAGTTCAAGACTATGGGGCAGTACATTGGCCATAAGGTTGCTGCCTAAAATATCCAGAAACCCGGAATTGATCCTGAATATGGATGCTGTCTGTATGGAGTTTACTCCTTTTCACTTTGATCGCATGGGTTTTCTCCGGGTGCTCTTGTTTCTTTCCACATTCTAAAGGTGAGCAGGAACCTATTTCAGACCCAACCCAAAATGTAATATTTTCCTTTTGTCCAGAGATTCTGTCTGACGTGTTGAGTTACTCCAGCTTTTGTGTCCATCTTCAGTTTAAACCGGCATCTGCAGTTCCTTCCTACACACACGATACTATACGATAGAACTTTATTAATCCCAGGAGGGAAATTGTGTGTGTGTGTGTGTGTGTGTGTGTGTGTGTGTGTGTGTGTGTGTGTGTGTGTGTGTGTGTGTGTGTGTGTGTGTGTGTGTGTGTGTGTGTGTGTGTGTATTATATACACACACACACATATATATATTTATATAGTTATATATTCACATATAAATATACACTGTTTTGTTTTCTCGTTTATAACATTGTTTACAGAGTAATATGTTTACATATTCTGAGGTGCTGCTGCAAGTAAGGATTTCATTGTTCTAACTGGGACGTGAGAGAATAAAACACTTGACTCTCGACTTACGTCGCTAATGTGTGGGATAGAACTAGTGTACAGGTGATCGGTGGTCGGCGTAGACTCGGTGGGCCGAAGGGCCTGTTTCCACTCTGCATCTTTAAATTAATCTAAAAACACTGAAACCAGAGGAAATCTAAAGAAGGGTCTCTACCGGAAACATCACCCAATTTCTTCTATCCAGAGATGCTGGCTGCTCCATGGAGTTCCCCCGCACAATTAAAGCATTGAATAGTCTTCACCCTACTATAGGTACCCAACCAGATGCAATTAAATTTAAGTTAGCTCTTTTTTCTCCCAGGAACCCTTTTTGGCTTAAGTCAAGATTCAACAGAGTTTTAGTGTCATGTGTGTCCCAGATGGACAATGACATTCTTGCTGGCTGCAGCACAACAGAATATGTAAACATAATACAGAACAGGAGGTAAAAGTTCAGTGTGTCTATAATAGGCCATATATATATAATTATACACATACACCACATATATATATATATATATAACACACATATATATAAACACAGATATAAATGCAATAGGCTGTTATATCTGGCGGGCGGCGTGACTCTCGTCGCAGCGGCCTCTGCAGTCCGTCTGTCTTTTTTTTATTTTTTGTCTCGTTTGAGTGTAGTTATAGTGGGGTTTTTGTTAGCTGGGTATGTATGGTGGGGGTGGGGAAACTTTTAAAATATTTTCCCTGTACGGAGGACCCGACTTTTTCTCTGTCGGGTCTCCATTGTCGTTGGGGCCTAGCATCGTGGAGCGGCCTCCAAACGGACCTGGGGCTCCAGTCGCGGAGCCTGCGGACTACTCACCATCGTGGAGCTGGCCGAGATCGGAACAGGAGGAGCTGCGGTGGTGCGCTGCTGCGGCCCGACCCCGGAGATTCGGAGGCTCCGGCTGCAGGCCGGTGGGCGGGAACACCAGGAGCTCGCGGGTCCCTGGTGGGAGACCGCTTTTCGGAGCTCCCGCGGCGGCAACTTCTCCCGCCCGAGTTGCGGGGTCAAAAATGACCTGGAGCGGGGCCTTACATCGACCGGCATGGCCGCGGGACTTGCTAGCGCCCGCCGGGGGCTCCAACATCACGACCCGGAGCGCGGCCTTCCATGGCGGGACTTATTTACCATCGCCCGCCGGGGGCTTTGACTCTGACATCGGGAGGAGAATGGGGATTGCAGGGGAGAAGACTTTGCCTTCCATCACCGTGAGGAGGAGATTCACTGTGATGGATGTTTGTGTAAATAATGTTGTGTCTTGGTGCTTTCCTTGTTTGTATGACTGCAGAAACTAAATTTCATTTGAACCTCACCTCACCTTGAACCTTGTTTTTTTCAGAGTTTGGAGTTTGGTGGTGGTGGGCCCACTCCTGTTTAAATTCCATTTGGAATATGTTTTGAGGAAACCAAGAAGCAAGAGTTACTCCAGCTCCAGCCATTGATTCCGCGTTGGTTTTCAGCGATGACGGTGAGGCGGCCACCGGACAGCAATGGCGGCCAGATCTCCCACAATGCAAAGGGAGGGAGAAAGTGGCCGACGCCGACCAGTTGCCATGGCGGCCTGGACACGGATAAGGATGGCGGGCGGAGACGGAGAGGGAGAGTGACACACAGAGAGAGAGAGAGAGAGAGGGGGCCCGCTCAGAATTCAATGATAGGTACCCGGGTGCTTGCCAAACCGAGAAAAATGGCATGGCTTTTCGGTTGCCCGTCGGGACTGTAGGTAGCCATTGGCAACCGGGCAACCGCTAATTTCGAGCCCTGCCCCTTCATGAACCCACCCCCCCCCCCCCCTACATTACCTGATATAGTCGCGTCACCTCTCGCTGGTACAGAATCAAAATGAGTTTTAAGCAGAAAGAACATCCAGCACGGCAAAATATCACCCCCCTCATACCCTCCTCCTCTACCACCCGCTCCTCCCCTCTCCCTCCCCTCCCCATCTCCATCTCATGCAGCCCCCTCCCTCACCCCAATTACCTCCCACCCTCAGCCCCACCACTTTGACACCCCTCCCCCCTTATTACCTTTCCTCGTCTCGTCACATTTCTCTGTAACACAAGAATGACAAGCTGAGTTTTAAAGGCACAACATCCCTTCCTCCATCCCCCTCCCCTCGTGACCTCTCTCTACCCTCCCTGCACCCCCTCCCCACGCCCCCTCTGGCCCCCCACCTATGTGCCCCCTCCCTCTATGCCCCACACACAGACCCCTCCCCCCACATTACCTGCTCCCATCCCCACCTCGACCCCACCTCCCTCACCCTCTCTCTACCCGCTCCTCCTTCCTCCTGACCGCCATCCCCTCCTTCCCAACCTTCTCTCTCTCATGCAGCCCCCTCCCTCAACCACCCCCCGACCCAACAACCCCCCCTCACACAACACCCCATCCCTCACCCTACTTCCCTCTCCCACCCTTGATCCACACCTCCCCTCATGACCCTCCCCCATATTACCTGGTTTATTTGAACGTCCACCGTTTCCTGCAACACAAGAATGACACTTTGAGCCTTAAACCTACAACTTCCCTCCCTCCCTCTCCCCACTTCCCTCCCACTCTGACCCCCCCCCCCACCCGACACCTTTGACACCCTACCCCCCACATTACCTGGTCTCCCGTCCCCTCCTCGACCCCCCTCTCCCTCCCTCTACCCCTCCGTCCTCTCCCCGCTCCCTCCTTCCCCATCGCTCTCAAACCTCCTCTCTCTCATGCAGCCCCTCCCTCACCCAACCCTCTCACACAACACCCCCTCCCACGCCCCACTTCCCACTCCCACCACCAGCCCCCCCTTGATACTTCCCCCTCACATTACCTGGTTTGCCCTGCGTTCCACCTTTTCCTGTAAAACAAGAATGATAAATTGAGCTTTAAACCAACATCCCCCCACCCCTTCTCCCTCCCCCACCCCCTCCCCCTCCGCTCCCTCATCATCCTCATCTCCCTCCCCCTCCTCATTGCCCTCCTCCTCCTCCCCCTTCTCCTCCTCCCTCCCCCTTCTCCTCCTCCCTCCCCCTCTCCTCCTCCTCCCCCTCTTGCCTCCTCATCACCTCTGGCCTTTGTCACTATTTCCACCCACCTGCCAGTCGAACCCCCCCCCCCCTCACCTGTATCCACCTATCACTCACCAGGCTCTCTCCCGCCCCCACTTCCCTTTCCATCTTTCTTCCCCCCCCCCCCCACAACGTGACTCTAAAGAAAGATCCCGACCAGAAACATCATCTCTCCATTTCCGTCCACCGATGTGTAGGGAGGAACTGCAGATGCTGGTTAAAACTGAAGATAGACACAAATAGCTGGAGTAACTCAGCGAGTCACTCCAACGGAATAAGTGATGTTTCAGGTCGGGACTTTCTTCAGACTGAAAGTAGTCATAGGTCTGAAGTAGGATCTCGACCTGAAATGTCACCTATTCCTTTTCCCCAGAGATGCTGCCTGACCCACTGAGTTACTCCAGCACTTTGTATTTTTTTATATAACATGTTGAATATCTATAACTCAACAGCATCTATTGAAAAGTAATTATTTTGGTATATTATTTAAAATAGAAATGTTATTTTGGTATGAAATTTTGAAACGTTCTAGTTATTCCCATTACTTACCCTTTTTGGAACTATTTTCCTGATGATCAGGTGTGCTCCAAACAAAAACGATGTATAAAACTGGAGAGAGTGAGGAAAGAAAGAACATTGCTCATTTGACACATATACTACATGATTACTTATTACTTGCAAGACAGCAGGGTGGCGCAGCGGTAGAGTTGCTGCCTCACAGCGCCAGAGACCCAGGTTCAATTTCTCTGGAGAGAAGGAATGGGTGACATTTCGGGTTGCGACCCTTCTTCGGGCAGAGAGCCAGAGATAAGGAAGGGTAAAGTGTGAAAACAAGACATCAACAGAGAGTTACTCCAGCATTTTGTGTCTGTCTTCTTAAACTAAACTTCAACGTCTTTCAACCCAGAGACATGGTGCCCCTCCCAAGCCATTCTATCGAGCTTGTTACAAATTATACGGACAGCACGTTTTCAGTTCACAGTGCAGTCGTCGTCTCATTCCCCCCACCCCCTCCCTCCCCTGCACCCCTCCCGTCCATCTGTTGCCCACAAATAAGAGGGGATCGAACGGCGTAAGTAAGCGAGACCTACTCAACAGCGATATCAGAAGAATTCTCTTCATAGCAGCTCAGCGGCAATCCAGATCTCACCACTCCACGGACCGTTCAGCATCTGAGTGTAGTTACTGCAAAACAGGAAGGAACCCGAGATGTGGTGAAAACAGTTTCACCACCACAATGGAAAATGATTCTCATCTGGCAATGGCGATCAGGAAGGCTGATGGTGTGAAGCAAGAGGCTTTGAGTCTGACACCAAAGATGAATCATATTTCTCGAACACATCCACGGCGGTCGTGGGAGGCAGAGACACTCACAATTGTTGGAGTAAAACTCTAGTCGGAAGAAAGGTGTCGACCCGAAACGTCACCCAGTCCTCTCCAGAAATGCTGCCTGTCCCGCTGAGTTACTCCAGCATTTTGTGCCTATCTGATCATTGTCTAGTTCACCTTATTCCGACCTACAGGCAAAAACTGGAAGCTGCTAGCCTGTGGTCAGAACAACGAAAAGGTGAACAAGCGAGGGCATTGAGAACCTACAATCCTGCTTTGACTGCACGGATTGGAATGTGTTCAGGGAAGCAACCACAAGCCTCGATTAGTAGACAGACACTGTATCATCATATGTCAGCTTTTGCGAGGACAGTTCCCATCCAACTAGGACCCGGACCTGGTTCAACCAACAACAAGCCCTGGTTCACTGCAGAACTCTGACAGCTCCGACGGTCTAAAGAGGAGGCCTACAGAGGAGCGGGGATGCAGACCTCTACAGGCAGGCCGAGTACAAGCTGAGATGCCAAGGAAGGATACTCTGAGAGGTTGTGGAGCAAATTCTCAGCTAGTGACTCTTCTTCAGCTTGGAAGGGCTTGCAAGAAATTACCAGGTACGAGAGGAAAGCCCCCCCGTTCTTTGGACAATCGTCAGCTGACCAACGACCTGAATGAGTTTAGCTGCAGGTTTGAAAATCAGAAATGGAACGCTGGTACCCCCTCCCCAACCAACACAGCCAGACCCCAGTCTGCAAAGAATGGACCCTGCACCTTCTCCTTCCCATTCACCACTTCACACCTACTTAAGGCAAGACCAGTATGAAAAGACTGGAGCATTTCCCACCCCAACCAACACTTCACACCCACTCACAGCCTGACCGCAGTCTGCAAAGACTGGGCCCTTCTACGCCCACCTCCCTCCAATCACCACTTCACACCCAATTACCCACATCCTCCTTGCTGAACAACATCTACAATAACAATAGAGGAGGTGGAGAGGCTTTCCACAGACAGAAAAGCCGGAAACCTCCAGAACCCTCCACTCTCAATCTCTGTGCCAAACAACTGGCACCGGTCTATACAGACATTTTTAACCAGTCCCTGCAAACATGTTCTGCCCTGCCTGCTTCAAAGTCTCCATTATTGTCCCTGTACCCAATAAGGCAAGGATTAATTGTCTTAATGACTACAGGCATGTCACACTGACCTCTGTAGTCATGAAGAACCTTGAAAGACTTGTGCTGGCCAAGCTGAAAAATATCACAATCCCCCTGCTGGACCCTCTGCAGTTTGCATATCGGGCCAATAGATCAGTGGATGATGCAGTCAACCTGGGCCTGCACTTCATCCTACAGCATCTAGACAGCCAGGGGACCTATGCGAGGATCCTGTTTGTGGATTTTAACTCTGCATTCAACACCATTGTGCCAGAGCTACTACACTCCAAACTTTCCGAGTTGACTGTGCCTGAACCCCTCTGTCCGTGGATCACCAGCTTCCTGACAGACAGGAAGCAGCATGTGAGGCTGGGAAAGCACATCTCGGACCCACAAACACTCAGCATAGGAGCACCGCAAGGCTGCGTACTCTCCCCTCTACTCTCTCTACACCAACGACTGCACCTCCACAGACACCTCTGTCAAGCTTCTCAAGTTTGCGGACAACACAACCCTGATTGGACTGATCCAGGATAGGGACGAATCTGCCTACAGACAGGAAGTGTCGCAGCTGGCGTCCTGGTGCCATCGCAACAACCTGGAGCTCAATGCTCTTAAGACAGTGGAATTGATTGTAGACTTTAGGAGAGCTCCCCCTCCCCTCCCCCACTCACCATTAACAACACCACAGTCACATCTGTGGAGTCTTTTAAGTTCCTGGGAACCATCATCTCCAAGGACCTTAAATGGGGTGCGACCATCGACTCCACAGTCAAAAAGGTACCACAGAGGATGTACTTCCTGCGGCAGCTGAGGAAGCACAATCTACCACAGGCACTGATGGTCCAATTCTACACGGCCATCATAGAGTCTGTCCTCACCTTCTCCATCATGGTCTGGTTTGGTTCAGCCACCAAGCACGACACCCGGAGGTTGCGGCGAATCGTCCGATCAGCAGAGAAGGTTATTGGCTGCAACCTTCCCTCCATTGATGAACTGTACACTGCAAGGGCCAGGAAGCGAGCGGGCAAGATCATCTCTGACCCCTCTCACCCTGGCCACAAACTCTTTGAATCACTTCCCTCTGGAAGGCGACTCCGGACTGTCAAAGCTGCCACAGCCAGATATAAAAACAGTTTTTATCCACGAGTAGTTGCTCTACTCAACAGCCAAAAATCTGTAGCCTCCCTTTGATCTGGTATTTTGTTGGTTCACATGCTTGATCAGTGGTGTTTTATCATTAATGTTTTATTATTATTAATGTTTAGTGTTTTCTGAGTCATTCGTAACTGTCACTGTATGTCATGTTGTTACTTGTGGGCGGAGCACCAAGGCAAATTCCTTGTATGTGAATACTTGACCAATAAACTTACTTACTATCTTCGGTTTAAACCAGCATCTGCAGTTCCTTCCTACGCACTCACGATTGCATTGGACGTAGATGTAGACGGGATGGTTGGACGGCTTGCAGACCGGTGCAGTTGCGGACAGCAAGGAAGGCTGTCCAAGCGTATAGCAGGATGTAGAGCAGCTACGGGGATGGGCAGAGAAATGGCAGATGGAGTTTAGTCCGAGCAAGTGTGAGCGTTGTCAGTTGTTACTGACAGTTGAGACCTGATAGGAGTATATCAAATTATGAGAGGCACAGATAGGGTAGAGTGGCAGAACTTTTTGTTAAGGGTAGAAATGTCAAATACTTCATCTTCTTCTTAGGCCCCCTTCGGTCATGGCTGACCATGGGTGTCTCCAGGGTTGGAGGACCCCTGTGCGTGACTTTGTTTAACGTGGGGAGACTGGTGCACAGACAGCCACCCCACGGTCCTTGACAGATCTGGGTCAGTATCCAGTGGCATGGAGTCCAAGACGACCGGAGACCCTTTTCTGCTGCAGCCTTCATCCGCCTTCTCAACAGTTGTGACACTCTACCAAGGTCAGCCATTGTCCTCCGCCTGTTCCACCGTTGAGGTCTTGGTTGGATTGGCTCTTTGTCAGAGACCTCCCCCTCGACCTTACCGCCATGGGTGGCCCTACCAGGGGCGTAGCTCCAGACGGCATCACTCTCAGGATCTCAGGTCCACACAAGCTCCTCCACCACGACAAGGTGACAATCCACAGAGAAGCCAAATACTAGAGGGCATTTTATTAAGGTGAGTGGGGGAAGGTTTAAAGGAATTTCACAGGACAGGTTGTTTACAGAGGGAATGGTGAGTGCCTGTAATGTATTGCTAGGGAGGTCACAGGCAGACAAGAGAGGGGGTGTTTAAAGGGCTTTTAAAAAGACAGGGATATGTAGGAGATGGATGGATATGGATCACATACAGGCATTGCTTATGAAGGCGTGGAAGGCATCTTGTTTAATTTAAATGAGAGCAGCTTCTTCCCCTCTGTTATCAGGCTTCTGAACGGTTCTTTCATGAGCTAGGGTACTGTCCCATTCACCTCTACCCCATTTCGGACATTGGACGCTCTCTCTGGAACTGTCGTCTATGGAACAAGGGCGGTGCAGCAGTAGAGTTGTTGCCTCACGGCTCAAGAGACCCGGGTTCGATCCTGACCACGGGTGCTGGCTGTACAGAGTTTGCACGTTCACCCCATGACCTGCGTGGGTTTTCTCCAATTTCTCCGGTTTTCTCCCACACTCCAAAGACGTACGGGTTTGTAGGTTAATAGGCTTGGTACAATTGTAAATTGTCCCTAATGCGTGTAGGATAGTGTCAAGTGTGCGGGAATCGCTAGTCAGCGTGGACTCGGTGGGCCGAGGGGCCTGTTTTCACGCTGTATCACTAATCTAAACTAAACTAAAGAATTGGAGGTTTCAGTTTTTAGAGATACAGCGCAGAAACAGGCCCTTCGGCCCACAGAATCCGTACCGACCAGCGATCCCCGCACACTAGAACTATCCCTCACGCAAGGGATTATGGGGAAAAAAAGCAGGAACGGGGTACTGATTTGGGATGATCAGCCATGATCAAATTGAATGGCAGCGCTGACACAAAGGGCCAAATGGCCTCCTACTGCACCTATTTTTACTATGTTTCTATGCTTTGACCAGGGAGGTGTGAGAGGTTTCAGAGCATGGCATAGGGAGGCAAGGGTTAAGTCAATTCAAGTCAAGAGAGTGTATTGTCATGTGTCCCAGATAGGACAATGACATTCTTGCTTGCTGCTGCACAACAGGATATTGTAGTCATAAATACAGATCAGATCAGTGTGTCCATATACCATAGAATATATATATATATATATATATACACACATATATATATACATATACACATAAATAAACAGATAGAGTCCAATGTCCGAAATAGGGTAGAGGTGAATGGGACAGTACCCTAGCCTATGAAAGGACCGTTCAGAAGCTTGATAACAGAGGGGAAGAAGCTGCTCTCATTTAAACTAAACAAGATGCCTTCCACGCCTTCATAAGCAATGCCTGTATGTGATCCATATCAATCCATCTCCTACATATCCATGTCTTTCTAAAAGCCCTTTAAACACCCCCTCTCTTGTCTGCCTGTGACCTCCCGTGCAGTACACTACAGGCACTCACCATTCCCTCTGTAAACAACCTGTCCTGTGAAATTCCTTTAAACCTTCCCCCACTCACCTTAATAAAATGCCCTCTAGTATTTGACTTCTCCATGGATTGTCACCTTGTCGTGGTGGGGAGGCTTGTGTGGACCTGAGATCCTGATAGCGATGCCGTCTGGAGCTACGCTCCTGGTAGGGCCACCCATGGCGGTAAGGTCGAGGGGGAGGTCTCTGACAAAGAGCCAATCCAACCAAGACCTCAACGGTGGAACAGGCGGAGGACGATGGCTGACCTTGGTGGAGCGTCACAACGGCTGGGAAGGTGGATGAAGGCTGCAGCAGAAAAGGGTCTCCAGTCGTCTTGGACTCCATGCCACTGGATCCTGACCCAGGTCTGTCAAGGACCGTGGGGTGGCTGTCTGTGCACCAGTCTCCCCACGTTAAACAAAGTCACGCACAGGCGTCCTCCAACCCTGGAGACACCCATGGTCAGCCATGACCGAAGGGGGCCTAAGAAGAAGATGAAGTATTTGACATTTCTACCCTTAACAAAAAGTTCTGCCACTCTACCCTATCTGTGCCTCTCATAAGTTGCAGTACAATAGGTTGTTATAGTTCATAGTTTGTTTAATAGTCTGATGGCTGTGGGGAAGAAGCTGTTCCTGAACCTGGATGTTGCAGATTTCAGGCTCCTGTACCTTCTACCTGATGGCTGCGCAGAGATGAGTGTGCAGTTTCCAATCAGTTACCCCACTGATGGGGTAACAGGACTTCCCCCTGAATCAGCACTCCTGCACATACCATGGTGAAAGATTAGAGCAGGGTGTGGAAACTTCCTCTCTGACCATTGCAGCACCAAGACAAGCTGACTTGTATTTCCCTTCTCACCACGACGTGAGAACAGGAACGTCTGACTACGGCCCAACACATGGTTTTGTGACTACACGGCACTTTATTTTACATGTATGGTACTTTATTTAGTTTATTTTAGAGATACAGCGTGGGAACAGGCCCTTCGGCCTACCCAATCGGTGCCGACAAGCGATCCCTGCACATAGGCACACTGGGGGCAATTTACAATTAACCTACAAACCTCTACGTCTTTGAAGTGTGGGTGGAAATCGAAGATCTCAGAGAAAAGCCACACAGGTCACAGGGAGAGCGCGCAGACTCCGTACAGACAGCACCCGTAGTCAGGATTGAACCAGGTCGCTGACGCTGCGCCACTGTGCCACCTATTTGTCACATGTACTGAGGTACAGTGTAATTCATTTTTGTATACAGTTCAGCACATAAATCTCAGGTACATTACAAGCAGTACGGCAGTAGTGCACTGAGACAGTCTCCTGTTTGGTGGCATCTTCAAGTCCCTGTTGTTGTAAGGGCAGGGGTTCAAGGAAGGAACTGCAGAGGCTGCTTTACACCGAAGACAGACACAAAGTGCTGGAGTAACTCAGCGGGACAGGCAGCAACTCTGGAGAGAAGGAATGGGTGACGTTTCGGGTCGAGACCCTGCTTCAGGCTGAGAGTCATGGGAGAGGGAGACTGGAGATATGGAAGGGTAAGGTGTGAAAACACAGATCAAAGGGGATGATGATCCAGGGAAACGTAGAATGGCACATTGTTAGGTGAGGGGAAGGTGACAACGAGGCATAGAGTCATGAGCACAGTGAAAATAGTCGGAGAACTAGGCTGGGGAATAATGAATGACTGAATACTTTATTCTCACATATGACAAGTCACAGTGAAACTCTTTGCTTGCGTACCCAAGGTATGCAAATAGTGGACACGTAAAGGGTGCTTATCATGTACCCCGGCGCCAGGTCCCCCTTCGTTCTCACCCCCCCACCCTCACAGCGGCCCCCCTTCCTGGGTACCCATTGTCTATTGCTCTTCCCCCTCTCTCACGGTGGACCCCCCATGCCGGGTCCTCCTTTGTCCCTTCCCCCGGCAGCGCCGTCCACAATTGCACGTGGTCCGTCCTCGTCCGCCTCTCCACTATCGCCGCCGGGTCCTCTCCGGACGCTTCTGTGGCGTCGACCCGGGCTCCAGCCGCGGGCTCTGCAGACCCAGGGGCCGATGGCTGCGGGCCCCGTCGACCAGCAAGGCTCCACCTCTGGCCGGCGAGGCTCCAGCCTCGGCATCCCTTCAGAATGAGAAATGAGGCAAACATAGCTACGGCAGTTTAAAGATGTTAGAAAAGGCAGTCATCCAAATTACAGAAGTTTAGATTGCAAGTCGCAGCAAGGATAAAGTTCCCAGTTTCTCAGTTCTCAGTTTAGTTTAATTTTCCTAATTTTCTTTTAATTTACAGATATTCTCAGTTCAGTTTATTGTCACGTGGACCGAGTTGCAGTGAAAAGCTTTAGTTGCGTGCTATCCAGTCAGCGGAAAGACAAAACATGATTACAATCCAGCCATTTACAGTGTACAGATACAGATAAGGGAATAATGTTTAGTGGAAGGTAAAGCCAGCAAAGTCTGATCAAGGATAGTCTGAGGGTCACCAATGAGGTAGATAGTAATTCAGTTGTGGTAGGATGGTTCAGTTGCCTGATAATAGCTGGGAAGAAACTGTAGGGTTGTAAACACAATGCAAGGGAATTAATTGTATGATAAGAGGAATCTGGCTATGACGTCCCTTCACATAGTAAATGGGGAAGTGTCCTTTCCGACACAGCAAGAAAAAACAGATAGCGACAACTCTAACAGAGATAAACCAAGATCAAAGATTACAAAGAAATGTTGGTTACTGCTGAATGAATGCAACATCCATATGTGACCATTGTAATGCGAATACTATGAAATGTTTGAAGAAGGGTCTCGACCAGAAATGTCGCCTCTCTCCTTCTCTCCTTAGATGCTGCTGCACCCGCTGAGTTTCTCCAGTCTTTTGTGTACCCACTATGAAATACTACTTAGTTTTACGTTTTTCAAGATAGGGTGTGGAAACAGGCCCTTCGGGTCCATGCTGACCAGCGATCTCCACATACTAACACTATCCTACACACACTAGGGACGCTTTACAATTTTACCGAGGCCCTTCGGCCCACCGAATCCAGGCCGGCCAGCGATCCCCACACACTAACACTACCCTACACACACTATGGGCGCTTTACAATTTTACTGAAGCCAATTAACCTACAAACCTGTGCTTCTTTGGAGTGTGGGAGGAAGCCCGAGATCCTGGAGAAAACCCACGCAGGTCACGGGGAGAACGTACAAACTCCATACAGACAGCACCTGTGGTCAGGATCGAACCCGGGGCTCTGGAGCTGTAAATTTACCAACTCTATGGCTGTGCTACCGTGCTGCCCTATATTCATTCAATGAGGCACTTCGGCCTCTCTCTGAGTACTGCCCAACACCTATCGCCAAGGCCCAGAAAACTAACCTGTTTGAGAAACACACCACTGCTAAAATAACTGCAGATGCTGGAAAAATCGAAGGTAGACAAAAATGCTGGAGAAGCTCAGCGGGGGAGGCGAAGGAAAAGGTGATGTTTCGAGTCGAGACCCTTGTGGGCTGTGGGAGAGTTGGGAAGGGGAGGGGAAGGAGGGAGAAGGCAAGGACTACCTGACATTGGAGAAGTTCATACCACTAAATAAGATTTTCTTTGAGTGCTGGCCCGACCTGAGCCGACATTAAGGGGATACCTGGGCCCCACCTGATGGCCAGATTATTGATTAGTACGGATGTCAGGGATTATGAGGAGAATGCGAGAACGGGATTAAGAGGGAAAGACAGATCAACCACGATTGAATGGCAGAGTAGACTTGATGGGCCAAATAGGCCAATTCTACTCATAGAACTCATGATTCAGGGTGCGGGTCATGCATTCAATTTCCCTCCACCAGCAAACATTGCCTGCACCACCCTGTTTACTTGTTTAGTTTACAGTTTTGTTTATTGTCACATGTACAGTGGAAAGCTTTTATTTGCGTGCTATCAAGTAGGAGGAAAGACTATACGTGATTACAATCGAGCCGTCCACAGTGTATTGCTTTTTTTATAGCAACATAAAAACAGAAAATAGATGCAGGAGTAGGCCATTCGGCCCTTCAAGCCAGAACCCTCATTTAATACGATCGTGGCTTCGTGTTCTTGCGTTTGAGGCAGCAGAAGTTACGTAACGCCCTCCAGGCGCTGTGCCCAGTTAGGCCCTCTGCATTCAGCTGCAGTAGGGTGATGTCATCTGGTTCGACATCCGTAGGTGCCCGCCCGATAAAGAGCGCATGCTCCAGGTTGGCGCCAAGCCCCGGCGACTGAGGTTGCATTAGGGCTGCAACCGGTTGTTTGTTTGTTATTTTTCTGCTGCTGTCTCTGTTTGTTGTCATTCACCTGACTGAAGTCAGTTGACAGGACTCACCACAGGGAGGTCACCAACATGGCTGATCATCCAGAATCAGTAACCCTTTCCTGCTTTCTCCCCTTATCCCTTGATTCCGTTAGCCCTAAGAGCTAAATCTAACTCTCTCTCTAATACATCAAGAGGGAGTTAGATATATCTGTGCACTGTGGGTGGATTGATCATATCCATGTGTAAAAAGAAGACACAAAATGCTGGAGTAACTCAGTAGGACAGGCAGCATCTCGGGAGAGAAGGAATGGGTGACGTTTCGGGTCGAGACCTTCGGACTGACAGTCAGGGGAGAGGGAGACAAGATATGGAAGGGAAAGGTGTGAAATACAGTATTCATGTTTGACTGGATAGCACACAAAAAAAATTCACTACCTTGGCACGTGACAATAATATACTAAACTAAAATTCATCTCTTTGCATTTATTGAGTTAGTTTACATGTTTATTTTAGTTTAGTTTAGGTTAGTTTATTGTCGCATACCAAGATACAATGAAAAGCTTTTGTTGCGTGCTAACCAGTCAGCAGAGAGACTACATCGCCCATCTCCTTCGCTCCTTAGATGCTGCTGCACCCGCTGAGTTTCTCCAGCCTTTTGTGTACAGCAGAAAGGTTATACATGATTACAATCGAGCCGTCCACAGTGTAAGGATACAGGATAGAGGGAAAAATGTTTAGTGCAAGATAAAGTCCAAATAAAGATAGTCCAATGAGGTAGATAGTAAGTCAGGATGTAAAGATCAAATCCGGTGCAACTAGTGTAGATGGGACAGCATGGGCATGTTGGGCCGAAGGGCCTGTTTCCATGCTGTATGACTATGATTGAATCCCACGAGTATCTTCTGAAGACTTTTGTAGCCCTCACACTGTTTAAGCCTCAAATATCTACTCCCAGTCCACTTCTGTAGTTCACATTGTAAGATTTTGAAGCTTCCCAAATGAGAAGTTTTCTCCCATTCTCTTTTCCCCTTGTTTTAAAACTATGCCAAATTTGCCAAACTTTGATCGTAGGGCAGCACAGTGGCGCACCTGGAAGAGTTGCCGTCTCACTGCGCCAGAGACCCCCCCCCCCAGTTCTATCCTAATATCGGGTGCTGTCCACGTGGAGTTTGCACATCCACGTGACCATTTGCTCCGGTTTCCTCCCACATCCCAAAGTCGTGCCTCAACTACCTCCTCTGGCAGCTCGTTTTATACACCCACCACCCTTTGTGTGGAAAATGTTATCCCTCAGGTTCCTATTAAAGCACCTGTCCCACATAGCGATTTTTTTTGGCGACTGCCGGCATCATTGCCTGACGTATCAGGTCACAGAAAATATGCGGCGGTGATGTGGTGTGATAGCGTATTGCCGCGCGGCGCGATAGCGTATTGCCGCGCGGCGCGATAGCGTATTGACGCGCGGCGAGATAGCGTATTGCCGCGCGGCGTGATAGCGTATTGACGCGCGGCGTGATAGCGTATTGACGCGCGGTGTGATAGCGTATTGACGCGCGGTGTGATAACGTATTGACGCGCGGCTTGATAGCGTATTGCCGCGCGGCGTGATAGCGTATTGACGCGCGGCGTGATAACGTATTGACGCGCGGCGTGATAACGTATTGACGCGCGGCGTGATAGCGTATTGACGCGCGGCGTGATAGCGTATTGACGCGCGGCGAGATAGCGTATTGCCGCGCGGCGCGATAGCGTATTGACGCGCGGCGCGCTGTGATAGCGTATTGACGCGCGGCGTGATAGCGTATTGCCGCGCGGCGAGATAGCGTATTGACGCGCGGTGTGATAGCGTATTGACACGCGGCGTGATAGAATATTGCCGCGCGGCGTGATAGCGTATTGCCGCGCGGCGTGATAGCGTATTGCCGCGCGGTGTTTCTTCAAGTGTCGCAACATTTCTTTTGCTGCCGCTGGATTTTGAAATGTTCAAAATCTTTTGGCGGCAATGATATGACGCCGGCAATCGCTAAAAAAAAAATCACCAAGTGGGACAGGTCCTTAAATCGTTCTACGCTCAGCTTAAATTCCCCCGCCCCCGCCTTAAACCCCCCCCCCGGTATGTGACAAGGTGGGAATACAGAACCAATGTGAGCGGGTGATCGATGCTCACTGTCGGCACAGTGGCCGATGGGTTTGTTTTCACACCGAGTCATGCTGTGACTAGAAACAAAAAATATAAACTAATCCTCCCTAGATGATAATCGTAATCAGCGACACATCTCAAACCCACACATTTGTATTTCACCTTGTTCAGATGCTGCGGGGAATGGTATAGGTGGGTGAAAAGAGGAAGTTAGTCAGAGTTTGAAGCGCTGTGCCTCAGTGGAACACGGAGAACATTGCTGACACCATGGGCCCTGTTCACTTCATTCTGGGTAAGTCTGAGGAAGGGTCTCGACCCGAAAAGTCACCCATTCCTTCTCTCCCGAGATGCTGCCTGTCCTGCTGAGTTACTCCCAGCATTTTCAGGTCTATCTTCGGTGTTCCCATGTTTAGTTTAGTTTAGTTTTAGAGATACAGCACGGAAACAGGGGCCCTTCTGCTCACCAATGTCCGCGCTGATCAGCGATCGCCCCTTACACTCGCACTATCCTACCACACACCAGGGACAAATTGCAATTTACAGAAGCCAAATTAACCTACAAGCCTTCATGTCTTTGGAGTGTGGGAGGAAAGCGGAGCACCTGGAGAAAATCCATGCACGTCGGGGGGAGAATGCATGCAGAAACTCCGTACAGGCAGCACCCGTAGTCAGGATCGAACCCGGGAATCTGGCGCTGTGAGGCAGCATCTCTACTGCTGTGCCACTGTGCCGGCTCTGACATCTACTGTGGTTATTTGGGCGAACCGACAAAACAATTGCTAAAACCACACAGAAAGAAACAAAGAGACGCAGAGTGCTGGAGTAACTCAGCAGATCAGGCAGCATGTCTGGAGAAAATGGACAAGTGACATTTCGCGGCGGGATGCCTCTTGATGTGGTTAGATGTTAATCACTTCTTGATTAAGCTGTTCCTGAACCTGGACGTTACAGTTTTCAGGCTCCTGTATCTTCTTCCCGATGGCAGGGGTGAAATGAGTGTGTGGCCAGGATGAGGCGGGTGCTTGATGATGCCTGCTGCCTTTTTGAGGCAGCGACTCCTGTAGATCCCTTCAATGATGGGGAGGTCATAGACATAGGCATAGACATAGAAAATAGGTACAGGAGGCGGCCATTCGGCCCTTCGAGCCAGCACCGCCAATCATTGTGATCATGGCTGATCGTCCCCAATCAATAACCCGTGCCTGCCTTCTCCCCATATCCCTTGATTCCACTTGCCCCTAGAACGCTATCTAACTCTCTCTTAAATCCATCCAGTGATTTGGCCTCCACTGCCCTCTGTGGCAGGGAATTCCACAAATTCACAACTCTCTGGGTGAAAAAGTGTTTTCTCACCTCAGTCTTAAATGACCTCCCCTTTAGTCTTAGACTGCGGCCCCAACATTGGAAACATTTTTCCTGCAGCTAGCTTGTCCAGTCCTTTTATAATGTTATATGTTTCTATAAGAACCACCCCTCGTCCTTCAAAACTCCAGTGAGTACAAGCCTCGTTTTTTTCAATCTTTCCTCATATGACAGTCCCGCCATCCCATGGATTGTCAGTACACGTCATGGACTGGGCAGTTTTCACCCCTTTTTGCAACCTTCATGGTTCGTGGGCATTCAAACTGCTGAACCAGGCTGTGATACAACTAGCCAATATGCTCTCTACTGTACTCTACATAGAAGTTCACAACACTGTATCTAGAAGTCTGTCACTGTCCTCCATTAACTAAGGTGGAGTCCCAAATTTCCAATCGACCTCATTGAGTACATTGGACTTTATCTCTGAAACTGTAATGCTTCAATGCTGAACAACAATATTCTCCAATGTGGTATTAGCCCGTCTGCTCTGCCTGACATACTAGTGCATGACTGGATTGTATTCACGTATAGTATTATCTGATTTAATCTGTTAACACGCAAACTAAATCTATCTCAGTATATTCATACCAATATGGATTTTGGTTTATCCAGAAATATTTTCAGACTATGAGTATCTGCAGGTTTCTTGTCTATTTGTCCTGCATTTCTCAGATGTGCTCTCTCACAGCACCTTTGCACAAATCACTTTCTATTCAGGAGCTTGTAGGCTTGTAAGCACAGGGTGGTGCAGCGGTAGAGTTGCTGCCTAACTGCGCTAGAGATCCAGGTTCAAACCTGTCTATGGGTCCTATTTGGTCACGCTAGAGGAAGGAAACATGTTTCCGATGTTGGGGGGAGTCCAGAACCAGGGGCCACAGTTTAAGACTAAGGGGTAAGCCATTTAGAACGGAGATGAGGAAACACTTTTTCACACAGAGAGTTGTGAGTGTGGAATTATCTGCCTCAGAGGGCAGTGGAGGCCGGTTCTCTGGATACTTTCAAGATGCTAGATAGGGCTCTTAAAGATAGCGGAGTCAGGGGATATGGGGAGAAGGCAGGAACGGGGTACTGATTGGGGATGATCAGCCATGATCACATTGAATGGCGGTGCTGGCTCGAAGGGCCGAATGGCCTACTCCTGCACCTATTGTCTATTGTCCTGTGTGTATGGAGCTTGTAAGTTCTCCCTGTGACTGTGTGGGTTTTCAGCGGGTGCTCTGGTTTCCTCCAACACTCCAAAGACGTGCGGGTTTGAAGGATAATTGGCTTCTGTGAATTGTAAATTATCCCTCATGTGTAGGATGGTGCTAGTGTATGGGGTGATCTCTGGTCGGCGAGGACTCGGTGGGCCAAAGGGCCTGTTTCTGCATGGTGTATCTAAATCCTGAAGTCTAAAGACTGAGCACATAATCTAGGAGGTAGACAAAAATGCTGGAGAAACTCAGCGGGTGAGGCAGCATCTATGGAGCGAAGGAATAGGTCCTCTTCTTGCGTGTGGCATGCACAGTCTAAAGTTGCAGGACAACTTGTTCTAGTTCATCTCATTTGATTGTGCACACCAGGTTGATTGCATTCGTCGAAACAGGGCAGACCCCGTGAAGGTTGCAGTCTCCCACCCCGAAGGAATAGGTGACGTTTCAGGGTCAGACTGAAGAAGGGCCTCGACCCGAAACGTCACCTATTCCTTCGCTCCATAGATGCTGCCTCACCCGCTGAGTTTCTCCAGCATTTTTGTCTACCTCCGATTTTTCCAGCATCTGCAGTTCTTTCCTAAAGATGATTTAGGACGTCATGTTTCAGTTGTATAGGACATTGGTTAGGCTGCACCGTGTGCAGCTCTGGTCACGACGCGAAAGGAAGGGTGCTTCTATACCAAAGAGAGTGCAGAAAAGATTCACAAGGATGTTTCTGGGATTGTGAACCTTGATGTATAAGGAGACTGGATCAGCTGGGACTCCTGGCGACCTTCCTTGACTATTTAACACAACAAACACCAACCAAATTCCGGATCAACAACTGTCTCGGTTACATTTGAGACTTTAACTTTTTATTTTGCGTTAATAATCCTTTTTTTTTAAAATGTTTTTGTACCTGTCTAGTGTTGTCTACAGTATGTGTAGTGTGTTTACAGTGCTGTTATGCTGCTTCAAGCAAGAATTTCATTGATCCATTTTTGGTGCCTACGGCAATGAAACATTCTTGCCTTGACATAAAGTGCTGGAGTAACGCAGCAGATTAGGAGGAGGCAGTGGGTAGAGTGGCTGCCTTACAGCACCAGGGACCCAGGTTCAATCCTGACCAAAGATCATAGAGATCCTGACTACGGGTGCTGTTTGTACGGAGTTTGTACGTTCTGCCTGCGACCGCATAGGTTTTCTCCGGGTGCTCCAATTTCCCCCCACACTCCAAAAACATGCGGGTTTGTAGGTTAATTGCCTTTGGCCAAATTGTAAATTGTCCCCAGTGCGTAGGATAGTGCTAATGTACGGGGTGATCACTGGTCGGCGTGAACTCAGTGCAAAAGAGCCTGTTTCCACACTGTATTTCAAAACTAAACTTAACTATCTGCAGATGCTGCCTGACTTAACGAGTTACTCCTGGACTTTGTGCCCTTTTGTGTATTAACCAGCACCTGCAGTTCTTTGCTTCTACTCTTGACTCGTGACACTTATGACCTTTTAGTTTAGGTTAGTTTAGTGTAGTTTAGAGATACAGCGCTGAAATAGGCCCTTCGGCCCACCGAGCCCGCACTGACCTGCGATCCCCGCACACTGACACTATCCTACACACACTGGGGACAATTTTACATTTACACCAGGCTAATTAACCTACAAACCTGTACGTCTTTGCAGTGGGGGAGGAAAGCGAAGATCTCGGAGAAAACCCACGCAGGTCACGGGGAGACCGTGCAAACTCTGTACAGACAGCACCCGTAGTCGGGATTGAACACGGGTCTCTGGCGCTGCGAGGCAGCAACTCTACCGCTGCGCCAACCTGCCGCATGTTATATTATAAGGACAGCTGGATTTCAAAGGCATGTCATGGTCAGTGAAGCACTGAGCAAGTTGTTTCTCCTAACACAAAGCTTCTCATGCCTTTCTCTGTCCTGTCTCTCGTCTCTTCCAGCTTTCTCTCACCCCCTCCCCCTCCCCCTCCATACAATCAGTCTGAAGAAGGGTCCCGACCCAAAACACCACCTATCCATGTCGCCCAGAGATGCTGCCTGACCCGTTGAGTTACTCCAGCACTTTGTGTGTCTTGCATTCCCTTCCACTGCCCTTGGCTCTCGCCTCTGGGCTGCCTGTCTGAGCAATTAGGGCAATAGATAGGGTGAATGCACACATTCTTTTACCGATGGTAGGGGCATCAGGAACCAAACAGTTTAAGGTGAGGGGGAAAGATTTAATACGAAGCCAAGGGGCAACTTTTTCACACAGACTGGAGGTGAATGGATTGAGCTGCCAGAGGAGGTAGTTGATGCAGATTCTCTAACAGGACTTGTTGGGTACATGGATAGGAAAAGCTTGAAAGGATATGGAGCAAAGTTGACAGGTGGGACTAGCACGGATGAGGCATCTTGGTCGGCTGGGGCAGGTTGGGCTGAGGGGGCTTGTTTCCGTGATTCTATGACACCAAGACTCCAACCTGAGCAACATTCAAGTTAGTAGGTTTAATTGGCTTCTGTAAATTGCCCCTAGTGTGTAGGTTAGAATTATGTGAATGGGAGATTGATGGTCAGCATTGGTGATGGGCCGAAGGGCCTGTTTTCATGCTGTATCTATAAAACTAAACTGAATCGCAAGATCACTCTCTACTCCCTGCCCAGATGACAGAGCCCATTCTGTTGCCACATTTGAGAAGGTTGTCCCCAACATAACCAAGATTTGCGTGAAAAGTAGTAACTGGACAGTGGAGAGGTGACTGAGTGCGTCTCAGATTCTTCTGATGTTGAGAAACGTTGAGTGGGACATCCTCACATGCTGTGTGTGGCATGGCGTCACAGTGGCGCAGCAGGTAGAGCTGCTGCCTCACAGCAGCAGGGCCCTGGGTTCAATCCTGACCTCGGGTGCTGCCTGTGTCGAGTTTGCGCATTCCCCTTGTGAACATGCGGGTTTCCCCAAGTCACAGGAGCAGTATTCGGCCATTCGGCCCATCAAGTCTGCTCCGCCACTCGATCATGGGTAATCTATTTTCCCTCCCATTCTCCTGCCTTCTCCCCTTGACACGTTTACTAATTAATAATCTTTCAATCTTCACTTTATATATACCCAATTACTTGGCCTCCACTGCTACATATGGCATTGAATTCCATCACAGGCATTTAGGGTGGTCAAAAAGATTATTGGCACATTGGCCTTCATCAGCCAGAGTATTGAGTAGAGAAGTCGGGAGGTCATGTTGCAGTTGTATAAGACGTTGGTGAGGACACTATTGTGTTCAGTTCTCGGAAAGATGTTGCCAAGCTGGAAAGGATGCAGACAAGATTTACGAGGATGTTGCCAGGACTCAAGGGCCTGAGCTGTAGAGAGAGGTTGAGGAGACTGCGACTTCGAGCTCAGGAGGATGAGAGGTGATCTTATAGAGGTGTATAAAATCATGAGAGGAATAGATGCACAGTCTCTTGCCCAGAGTAAGGGAGTCAAGAACTAGAGGACATAGGTTTAAGGTAAAGGGGAAAAGATTTAATAGGAATCTGAGAGGTCAATTTTGCACACATAGGGTTGTGGGTGTATGGAACAAGCTGCCAGAGGAGGTAGTTGAGGCTGGGACCATCACAAAGTTTAAGAAATATTTAGACAGGTACATGGATAGGACAGGTTTAGAGGGATATGGACCAAGCGCAGGCAGGTGGGACTAGTGTAGATGGGGCGTGTTGGTCGTTGTGGCCAAATGACTCCATAGATTCACCACCCACTTGCTAAATAAATTCCTCCTCATCTCCATTTTAAAGGTACGTCCTTTTATTCTGAGGCTGTGCCCTCTGGTCCTAGACTCTCGCACAACTGGAAACACCCTCCAGTCTCGTCCCACATGTCAAAGACACGTGGGTTTGCAGGTTGATAGCGTAAATTCTGCGAATTAGCCCGTCTGTGTGTGAGGAGTGGACGCGCAGGAGTGATAACGCAGAACTGGCGTGAACAGGTGGTTAGCACGGACTTGGCGGGCCGAAGGGCAGATTTCCATGCTGTAACTCCAAACTAAACAATCACAATGAGAGTGAAGAGCGCAGGCAAATGAAGGTGGGCAGGAATCGTGGCCTGATGCAGGCCAGAGATTTGCTTATCATCCAACGGTGAGTTTGTCCACATCCAACTTCTTTGCATTTCTATTCAGAGGTTCATGATCGCCTGACTGATAGCAAATGTTTTACATCCAGATAATGAATTAGTTCCTTATACGAGTTGGCTGTGGCTGCACTGTCTGAAGGTCCATGTATGGCAGCAAAATGCCCACAGTCCAGTTTAGTTTATTGTCACGTGTACCGAGGTTCAGTGAAAAGCTTTTGTTCACACAGTCCCCCCAATGTTGGGTTTTACAGGAGCGTTTTGCCTTCTCGTGGTTTCTATCTCTGAATTGCTGCATATCATAAGATCATTAGTTGTAGCAGCAGAATTTGGCCATTCGGCCCATCAAATCTACTCCGCCATTCAATTATGGCTGACCTATCTCTCCCTCCGAACCCCATTCTCCTGTGCCTTCTCCCCATAACCTCTGACACCCGTACTAATCAAGAGTATAAATATATCCACTGACGACCGCCACAGCCTTCTGCAGCAAAGAATTCCACAGATTCACTACCCTCCGACTAAATTTGTCTCTGACTATCTTTCCACCTCTTCCCCTCACCTCTTGATCCATTTAACTTTCATTTAGTTAGGCACAGTCACCCCTTAACACATCCATAGAAAACAGTGTAAGGAAGAACTGTATATGCTGGTTTAAATCGAAGGTAGACACAAAATGCTGGAGTAACTCAGCGTGTGAGGCAGCATCTCTGGGGGGAAGGAATGGGCGACATTTCGGATCGAGACCCTTCTTCAGTCTGAAGCAAACATAGGAGCAGAATTAGGCCATTTGGCCCATCAAGTCTGCTCTGCCACTCGATCGTGGCTGATCCATTTTTCCCTCTCAACCCCATTCTCCTGCCTTCTCCCCTTAATCTTTGTCACCTTTACTAATCAATAACCTATCAATCTCCACTTCATATCTACTCAATGACTTGGCCTCCACTGCCGTCTGACAATGAATTCCATTGATTCACCACGTTCTGGCTGAAGAAATTCCTCCTCATCTCCATTTTAAAGGTACATCCTTTTATTCTGTAGTTGTGTTCTCTAGTCCTGGACTCTCTCACTACTAGAAACTGGTTTCCTCCCACATCCCAAAGACGTGCAGGTTTGCACGTTAATTGTCCTCTTTAAATTACCCTACTGTGTGCAAGGAGTGGTTGGTTAAGCGTGACGGTGCCAAAACATCTGAGGAAGAATGTGCTGGCCCTGGAGAGGGTCCAGAGGAGGTTTATTAGAATGACTCCAGGAATGCGTGGGTTAACATATGATGAGCCTTTGACAGCACTGGGCCTGCACTCGCTGGAGTTTAGGAGGATGAGGGGACACCTCATTGAAACTTACAGAATAATGAAAGGCATAGACATAGTGGACGTGGAGAGTCTAGGACCAGTGCACAGCCTTAGAATTAAAGGGCGCTCTTTTAGAAAGGAGGCGAGGAGAAACCTCTTTAGTCAGAGGTTATTGCCACAGAGGGCTGTGGTGGCCAGGTCAGTGGATATTTTTAAGGCAGAGAGATACAAATTCTTAAATTCTTAACAGGAGCCAAGGGCTATGGGGAGGAGGCAGGAACAATGGGATTAGGAGGCGGAGATCAGCCATGATTGAATGGCAGAGTGGACTAGATGGGCCGAATGGCCTAATTCTACTCCTACAAAATTGTGAACTGAACTTGTGAAAACGTGGTGACTATTGCATATGTGGGATATTTCTATGCACGGGGCATTTAATCGGGGGAGATTTTTACGTATGACATTAATCTCCATATGCAAAAAAAATTATTTCACTGTTCCTTTGTACATGTGACAATAAAAGAACCATTGAACCATTGAGAACATGATGCAGAGATAAACAAATCCCATCTTCCTGCTCATAATCCATGTTCCTCAATTCCCTGCATATCTACGTCCTCATCTAAAAGTCTCTTCAACGCCACTGTGGTATCAGCTTCCACAACCACTCCTGGCAGCGCGTTCCAGGTACCCAGCACCCTCCATGTAAAATAACTTGCCCCGCACATCTCTTAGTCTTTGCCCCTCTCACCTTAAAGCTGTGACCCTCCACAGTCTTTGACATTTTCACCTTGATGGGGTGATCGAAGGTCGGTGTGGACTCGGTGGGCTGAAGGGTCTGTTTCCATGCTGAATCTCTAAACTAAAGCTAAATATAGATAACATCTTCTCATAATTTAATCAACCCTATAGTCACACTGCGGACGTATTGCACAGTCTTGGTCTGTTATTTGACTCTGTGTTGCTTTTTGTTCCAGGTCTACTCTGTTTCAGCATCGGCAGTTCTCTGGCGAACAATGATAGAACCACCACAGGCGAGTCAGACTTTGTGAAGACGGCTCGATTTAGTCGCCTACGCATTCTGAAGTAGAAAACATAGAACATAGAAAAATAGGTGCAGGAGTAAGCCATTCGGCCATTCGAGCCAGCACCACTAATATGATCATGGCTGATCATCTAAAATCAGTACCCCATTCCTGCTTTTTGTCCAGATCCCTTAACTCATTTATTCCTAAGAGCCCTATACAACTCACCAGGGCCCTGTATACCTGCAGTAGGACCTCCTTGCTCCTAAACTCAAATCCTCTCGCAATGAAAGCCAACATGCCATTAGGTTTCTCCACTGCCTGCTGTACCTGCATGCTTACTTTCAGTGACTGATCTCAAAGGCTGAGATTTGATTGAAGTGACCAAAACAAGACGGGTTATGTCAAGGGGAAACATAGAAGGTTGTTGACATCATCTGATGCTCTGGTGCATTGGGGAGGTGTGAATACTTTGGTACATTGAGGAAGAGTCATAAGGTTATACGTAATAGGAGCAGAATTTGGCCATTCAGCCCATCAAGTCTACTCCACCATTCAATCATGGCTGATCTATCTCTCCCTCCTAGCCCCATTCTCCTGCCTTCTCCCCATAACCCTTGACACCCGCACTAATAAGGGAGTGAAGGCTGTGATTGTTGCTTGGGGGGGGGGGGGGGGGGTTATGGTATGGTACTTTATTTGCCACATGTACAGAGGTAGTGAAAGTTCAGTACAAGTATCACTATACATCAGCACTCAGACACATCTTAGATCAACATCTCAGATACAGTACAAGTGTATCGCAGTAGTACACTGTCACAGTGTACAGAGTCGCCATTTTCAAGTCCCAGTTGTAAGTGCTGGGATCTTGACCTGACCATGAAGGCCCGTTGTCATGGCGACGCTGCAGGGTCGGCCTGGCCAAGCGTAGCCGTGGTGACCTCCGCCGCTGCTCCACCGCTGTGGTCCACGTGCTCGACCTCTTGGAGCGAAGCGCGGTCCAGCCAAGCCCCAGGCTGCTGCAGGGCCTCCAGCGGCCCACTCCCCCATCGAGGCCATGCACTCCCTCCCATAGCCCGTCTGGTCACCGGCCCTCCCTCCCACCCACTCCCTCCTCCCTGGGTGGGCGAGCCGGGCCTCCAGGTGGGCTCACTGTCTGTTACAGGGGTTCACCATCCACAGCGGGGGAGTCCTTAGTCTTCCCGGAGATACTATGTGACTATGTAGGGAGGTGCAACGAGGCCTGGGTGTGCTTGTACATCAGTCACTAAAAGTAAGCATGCAGGTACAGCAGGCAGTGAAGAAAGCTAATAGCATGTTGGCCTTCATGGCGAGAGGATTTGAGTTTAGGAGCAAGGAGGGCCTACTGCATTTGTACAGGGCCCTGCTGAGTTCGCACCTGGAGTATTGTGTGAAGTTTTGGTGTCCTAATTTGAGGAAGGACATTATTACTATTGAGGGAGTGCAGCGTAGGTTCACCAGGTTAATTTCCGGGATGGTGGGACTGACATATGATGAAAGAATGGGTTGACTGAACTTGTATTCACTAGAATTTAGAAGGATTAGAGGAGATCTTATAGAAACATATAAAGTTCTTAGGGGATTGGACAGGCTAGATGCAGGAAACATCTGGGGGAGTCCAGAACCAGGGCCACAGTTTAAGAATAATGGGTAGGCCATTTAGAACCGAGATGAGGAAAAACCTTTTCACAGAGAGAGTTGAGAATCTGTGGAATTCTCTGCCACAGAAGGCAGCGGAGGCCAATTCACTGGATGTTTTCAAGAGAGAGTTAGATTTAGCTCTTCGGGCTACAGGAATCAATGGATATGGGGAAAAAAACAGGAAAGGGGTACTGATTTTGGATGATCAGCCATGATCATATTGAATGGCGGTGCTGGCTCGAAAGGCCGAATGACCTACTCCTGCATCTATTTTCTATGTTTTTCTATGTTTCTATGATGATCTAAACTGATTTGATTTCTCTTCCAGGTGTGGAACCACACGCAAGAAATTGTGGAGAAGCTGTAAGTCTGAGCAGTTGGTCTGAATAGAGTTTCCATCCCACTTGGAATACCAAGTGCTGGAGTAACTCTCTGGAGGATGTGGATAGGTAACGTTTCTGGTCAGGCCCCTTCTTCAAAACTGAAGAGTCCCAACTTGACTCAATGCCTATCCATGTTCTCCAGAGATGCTGCCTGACCACTGAGTTACTCCACACAAGATTTCAGCACCTGCACTTTCATAGAAACATAGCGACATAGAAAATACCCGCAGGAGTGGGCCATTCGGCCCTTCGAGCCAGCACCGCCATTCACTATGATCATGGCTGAACGTTCAAAATCAGTACCCCTTTTCTCCCCATATCCCTTGATTATGTTAGCCCTAAGAGCTAAATCTAGCTCTCTCTTGAATGCATCAAGTGAATTGGCCTCCGCAGCCGAGAATTTATTGTGTCTAGATCAGGCTTATTGTAGTCAAGTCCCCCGACCAGTTTGTGTCAGTTCCCTTCCTGTTCCTCTATCCCTTACATTTCCAGTTACGTTTATCTATCTCCTTGTAGCTCCATTTTCGAGCCAGCCAGCTCCCCGCTTGCTGAGATCTGGGACATTGTTGCAGGAGCTGTCCCAACAGGCTACAGACGGGAATCGTGCATCCAGGAGACGTGTCTGGCTTGGCAGCAAGGGCTAGTTTACTTTAGTTTAACTTAGTTTAGAGATACAGCAGGGAAACAGGCCCTTGGGTCAACCGAGTCCGCGCCGAACAACGATCCCCACACATTAACACTACACACACTCGAGACAATTTACACTTATATAAAGCCAATTAACCTACAAATCTGTACGTCTTTGGAATGTGGGAAGAAACCGGAGCACCAGAGAAAACTCACGCAGGTCACGCAGAGAATGTACAAACTCCGTACAGGCAGCATCCCCCCCCGTTGTCAGGATCGAACCCTGGTCTCTGGCGCTGTAAGGCAGCAACTCTACTGCTGCGCCACCGTGCCGTTCATTAGACAACACTTTTAGTTTTGTTTAGTTCAGAGATATGGTGGCGCAGTGGTAGAGTTGCTGCCTCACAGCGTTAGAGACCCGGGTTCAATCCTGACTACGGGTGCTGTCTATACAGAGTTTGTACGTTCTCCCCGTGACTTGCGTGGGTTTTCTCCGAGATCTTCGGTTTCCTCCCACACTCCAAAGGTTTGTAGGTTAGTTGTTTAGGTATAAATGTAAAACATGTAAAAAATTGTCCCTAGTGTGTGTCGGGTAACGTTAATGCGTGGGGATCGCTGGTTGGTGTAAACTCAGTGGACTGAATGGCCAATTTCCACGCTGTATCTCTCATCTAAACTAAACTAAAGATACAGCATAGATACGGGCCCTTTGACCCACCAAGTGCCAACCCATCGATAAGTTCATGTTCATAAGGTGTTGGAGCAGAATTAGGCCATTCAGCCCTTCCAGTCTTCTCAGCCATTCAATCATGGCTGATTTATCTCTCCCTCCTAACCCCATTCTCCTGCCTTCTCCCCATAACCCCCGACACCCATACTAATCAAGAATGTCAATCTCCGCTTAAAAAATACCCATCTCATGATACCCTCTCCTCACTCATTGTCCTGCGTTGGTTCAAAGAAAATAATGTTAAAATTGTAGGATTTTGATGACAAAATGATATGGTTTCTATTTCCATTCTCTCACCCGAGACCATTGCCTTTCTAAACTCCTCATTAAAACCCTGCACAATAAAGGTATCGGTTACCTGCCCTGCCTTATTTTTAATAGTAGAAAACCAAGCAGTCACAGAGAGAACGTACAAACTCCATACAGTCAGCACCCGTAGTCAGGATCGAACCCGGGTCTCTTTCGCTGTAAGGCAGCAACTCCACTGCTGCCGCCCTATTAAATAAATCTACAGATTGCTTTCAAATCTGGATGACTGAACTTTAATTGAAGCTCTTTTGTTTTAAAAGGGTGATCGTTATCATGTTGAACTATTGGACATTCAGAGACCTTTCAAAACTAATCCAGGTAAAACGTTGTGAAATCTTTTATCAATGGTGAATTAATGATATTGAATGTACAGAAATCAGCCTTCCTGCTCAGTGGCAACTGACAGAACACTTCTTTGCACAAATTCATTCCTTGGATTCAGTGTGTTGAATGCTACACGGGATTTGGATAGCATCATGTTCGGCACGGACATAGTGGGCCGAAGGGCCTGTTTTTGTGCTGCACCGTTCAATGGTTCTTTCTTGTCATGTATGCACTGCACAATGAAATTCTTGCACCCGCCATCATAGTTTGGAGCCCATTTACTAAAGAATACAAACAAAGTCCAAACTCCGGCCCACGTGCTTGATGTACTGGAGTGGCTCCTGATCCAGGCGAGCCCCAGGCTGCTGTAGGGCCTCCTCCGTCACCCTCGACCGGCTCGGCCCGCCAACCCATTTCCCTCTCCTCGCCCGCCCAACCCCCTCTGTGTCCCGGGGGCCCCTCCTGCAGCCTTTCAATGTTCCATGCAGGAACGGGACTGTCTTTTGACTTTAGAGATATGGCACAGAAACAAGGCCTTTTGGCCCACTGAGTCCGCACTGACCAGCGATCACCCCATGCACTAGCACCTTCCTGCACACTTGGGCCAATATACCTACAAACCCACACGTCTTTGGAGTGTGGGAGGAAACCCACAGTCACGCGGAGAATGTACAAACTTCATACAGACAGCGCCTGAAGTCGGGATGGAGGCTGGCGCGGTGAGGCAGCAACTCCACTGCTGCAGCAATGTGCCGCCGGTGTGGGATGTGTAACGGCTGGGTAACAGCTGTGTGTCTATGTCTGTGTGTGTGTGTGTGTGTGTGTGTGTGTGTGTGTGTGTGTGTCTGTGTTTTCTAACGGGTGCAAGCAATGATCATATTGTCACAATTGCATTTCAGAAGTTAAAAACATTACAATAGAGAATGGGATGGTGACGGTCAGACTGAACAGCAGCCGCTGGGAAATGAAGCTGAAGCCATGTCTTAAAAGTGAGAGCGCTTTACACCCAAGGCACTGAACTGATTCAGTTACATTACCAATATTCTTGTACGGCTAACCCTTGGTATTCTCGCAACAGACTGGGGGGGAAGCCAGACTGCAGATGCCATCATAGCATTTAAGAGATATTTAATGAGCACGGGCAAGGGAAAAAGATTTAATAGGAATCTGAGGGGTAACATTTTCACACAAAGTGTGGTGGGTGTATGGAACAAGCTGCCGGAGGAGGTAGTTGAGGCTGGGACTATCCCAACGTTTAAGAAACAGTTAGACAGGTACTTGGAAAGGACAGGTTTGGAGGGAAATGGGCCAAACGCGGGCAGGGGGGACTAGTGTAGCCGAGACATGTTGGCTGGTGTGGGCAAGTTGGGCCGAAGGGCCCGTTTCCACACTATATCACTTCACGACTCTATATACTGTATGCCTCCGAGTCCAAAGCTCCCTGAAAGTGGCAACACAAATATGTACGGTGGTCAAGATGGCATATGGTATGTTTGTCGTTATCGGGCAGGCATTGAGCACAAGCGTTAGGAAGTCAGCTTTATAGGACATTGGCTTACTATAACAAAGATAGATACAAAATACTGGAGTAACTCAGCGGATCAGGCAGCAACTCCGGAGAGAAGGAATAATCTGATGAAGGGTCTCAACCAGAAACATCACCTACTCCTTTTCCCCAGAGTTGACGATGACTCTATGACATTTGGACAGGTATCTGGATAGTTTAGTTTAGTTTAGAGATACAACGCAGAAACTATTCGGCCCACAGAGACCGTGCCGACCAGCGATCCCCGCACACTAACACTATCCTACACACACTAGGGACAATTTACATTTATACCAAGCCACTTAGCCTACAAACCTGTACGTCTTTGGAGCGTGGGAGGAAACTAAAGCACATGGAGAAAACCCACACAGGTCACAGGGGGAACGTGCAAACTCCGTAAAGACAGCACCTGTAGTCGGGTTCGAACCGGGGTCTCTGGCGCTGTGAGGCAGCAACTCTACTGCTACAGTCACAACCTTTTTCCCTATAAATATCCAATTACTAGAGAGCATAGCCATAAGATTAGAGGAGGAAGGAACAATGGAGATTTGCGGGGCAAGATGTTTGCACCAGGCACATGACGTCAGGGTAGACAAGGTAGGCAGTGCCCACTCTGAATAAAATTATAATACGGTAATTATTAAATATAAATAGTAAAGGCAAGGGAGAATTATGCTTACCTAAGAGATCGATCACTAAGGTAGGCATAATTCTTCCTGCCTTTCAACCGCAGTACATTTAACACACGGAAGTATGTGCTACTCACATGCCGTCGACGCTGCTTCAAGCCATCAGTGGCAACGGTCCATAAAGGCAGCCGAAACTCTGCCTTTATACTGTGGACTGCGTGCATGTGCAGCGTGCAAGCTTTCTTGGCAGGTTTTTCAAAGATGGATAGTAATTATCTTAAGAGTTTCTCTAAACAATCTTATGAGGAAAATACCAAAATAATTGAAAATGGCAGACCAACGGTGGAACTTCAACAGCACAAAGGGACAAAAATAATTAGAACATTTACAACAGGAAAGTGGCAATGCGGTTGTATTTCAACAAATAGACTGTGGTAAGTAAATTTCTTTGAGCTATATGTTTTTAAATACTTTAGAAGACAAATTACTTTATAAAGGTCGAGAGAACGATACTGACTGCCTACCCTGACTAATTATTCACGGCACGTGATTGGTTTGCACAGAGGTGGTGGTGGAGGCAGATACGATAGTGGCGTTTACGAGTCCAACAAACCTGTGAAATCGACTGTGTGAAGATCAGGAAACACAAAGCATAGTTAATGGATGATGCCATCTAGTCAACGGCTATTGGGTCAATTGAAACTAGGATGTGATGGTGGTGGTCTGATTGACCTGGGCTATACCAGTAAACCTGGAATTAGGGGGGCACCTGTAAATGTGGAGTTAGGGGAGGGCACCTGTAAATTAAATTAGGGGAGGGCACCTGTAAATTGAATTAGCGGAGGGCACCTGTAAATTGAATTAGGGGAGGGCACCTGTAAATTGAATTAGGGGAGGGCACCTCTAAATTGAATTGAATTAGGGGAGGGCACCTCTAAATTGAATTAGGGGAGGGCACCTCTAAATTGAATTGAATTAGGGGAGGGCACCTCTAAATTGAATTAGGGAAGGGCACCTCTAAATTGAATTAGGGGAGGGCACCTGTAAATTGAATTAGGGAAGGGCACCTCTAAATTGAATTAGGGGAGGGCACCTGTAAATTGAATTAGGGAAGGGCACCTGTAAATTGAATTAGGGAAGGGCACCTGTAAATTGAATTAGGGGAGGGCACCTATAAATGTGTTGCTCATTAGCTATCAAACCTGTAGGAGAACCAGTGGGATAGTGTTACCTGTAGGACAGCGTTCCCAGTGGGCTGAAGGGCCTGTTTCCGCACTGTATCTCGAAACCAAACTAAACCTGAGATTACTGAAGGTGGGTTTGCTTTGGGTGTGGGACTGCTGAGGGTGAGTGCCCTTTGACCTGGGATTGTGCAATCTTGTTCGGCTCAAGGATGTCTTCCGAATTATTGCCATTGCTGTTCCACAGACTGTCCTGTCGTTCCCATTCCCATTCTCATAACGGTCCCATTCCAATCAACCTCAGCCAGATTCTCCCTCACGCCTCTGTAGTCACCTCTACCCAGCAAGAATACGGACATCCGATTTCAGCTTCTCAAAATGCAGATTTAATTCCATTATATTATTATCACTGCCTCCTGGGGATTCCTTCACCTTAAGCTCACTCATCAAATCTGGTTCATTGCACAACAGAAGGAACTGCAGATGCTGGTTTACGAAAAAAAATGGTACAGTACAGTAACTTAACGGGTCAGAGAGTATCTCTGGAGAACATGGATCCCAACAAGGGCGGCACGGTGGCGCAGCGGTAGAGTTGCTGCCTTACAGTGCTTGTAGTGCCAGAGACCCGGGTTCGATCCTGACTACGGGTGCTGCCTGTATGGAGTTTGCACGATCTCCCCGTGAACTGCGTGGGTTTTCTCCGGGATCTCCGGTTTCCTCCCACACTCTAAAGACTTACAGGTTTGTAGGTTAATTGGCTTGGTACAAATGTAAATGGACCCCAGTGTGTGGAGGATAGTGTGCAGTGTAGTTTATGGAGTCAGTGGGCTGACTTACCCCACTGTATCTCTTAACTGATCTGAACCCGAAACCTCACTGATCCAAGTTCTCCAGAGATGCTGCCTGATCCACTAAGTTACTCCAGCATTTGTGTCCTTTTCGTTTAGTTTAGAAATACAGCGCGGAAACAGTCCTTTCAGCCCACCGAGTCCGCACCAACCAGCGATTCATAAATGTTAACACTATCCTACGTAGACAAGGGACAATTTACACATATACCAAGCCAATTAACCGTCAAACCTGCACGCTTTGGACTGTGGGAGGAAACCGAAAGTCTCAGAGAAAACCCACGCAGGTCACGGAGAGAACATGCAAACTCCGTACAGACAGCACCTGAAGTCTGGATGGAACCCGGGTCTCTGGCGCTGCGAGCGCTTTAAGGCAGCTACTCTATCGCTGCGCCACTGTCACCTTCACTGACCCAAAGTGCAAGGCAACTTATTTATCGGCAAAAGTGCAGGAAGGAACTGCAGATGCTGGTTTACACCGAAGATAGACGGAAAATGCTGGTGTAACTCAGCGGAACAGTTCTCTGGCCAGTCTGACTGTCCTCCTGATTAGATCACACTTTGGCCTCGCTGTCAGCTTCTCTTGCTAACAATGATCCATTCTACATGTTTCTTAATCTTCGTCCCCCTTTGATCTCTCCTTTTCACACCTTACCCTTCCGTAATCCCTCGTTTTCCCTCACCCTTGACTCTCAGTCCGAAGAAGGGTCACGACCTGAAACGTCACCCATTCCTTCTCTCCAGAGATGCTGCCTGTCCCGCTGAGTTGCTCCAGCATTTTGTGTCTCTCCACTAAAGTGCGATGGAAGAACAGGTGCCTGTTAATTATATTCTCAAACCCTTTCTGTTACAGGAAATAACACTTGGTTTATCTTTTTGGAATGGGCTGAATTGACAAAGGCATCTAAAATACTGTACGATAATGAAGATATACAGGTTACCTACCCAATCATCAGTAACTTGGTGATCGCCATAAGCAACCCAACATCACCTGACATTTTGCAATTCGTGGAAAATAATTCATTCAACCTAACATTCAACAACACAAAGGTATTTTTGTGCCTGGTACATGTACAAGATTCTTCTTCTTGTCGAGTCCACACACAAGATTAGAATTTGTTCAGCCGGAGCAGAACACACCTCTCGGCATCTGCACACATTGGTGTCTGTGTTGCCCTTCTTGTGCGTGGTGGTGGAAAGATCGGTGGAGACAAGAGCTGCGACGTGAACGCTCTTTCCTTGACCCTAGTGAGATCACACCTGGAGTATTGTGTGCAGTTTTGGTCCCCTAATTTGAGGAAGGACATTCTTGCTATTGAGGGAGTGCAGCGTAGGTTTACAAGGTTAATTCCCGGGATGGCGGGACTCTCATATGCTGAGAGAATGGAGCAGCTGGGCTTATACAGTTTAGAAGGATGAGAGGATATTTCATTGAAACATATAAGATTGTTAAGGGCTTGGACACACTAGAGGCAAGAAACATGTTCCCAATGTTGGGGGAGTCCAGAACCAGAGGCCACAGTTTAAGAATAAGGAGTAAGCCATTTAGAACGGAGACGAGGAAACACTTTTTCTCACAGAGAGTGGGGAGTCTGTGGAATTCTCTGCCTCAGAAGGCGGTGGAGGCAGGTTCTCTGGATGTTTTCAAGAGAGAGCTAGATAGGGCTCTTTAAAAATAGCGGAGTCAGGGGATATGGGGAGAAGGCAGGAACGGGGTACTGATTGGGGATGATCAGCCATATTACATTGAATGGCGGTGCTGGCTCGAAGGGCCAAATGGACTGCCTCTGCACCTATTGTCTATTGTCTATTGACCCCTCCGAGATTATGAGAGGAATAGATGGAGCAAATGCAGTCTTTTACCCAGAGTAGGGGAATCGAGAACCAGGGGACATAGGTTTAAGGTGAGAGGCGGTAGGAGTGGGAGTGGGGGGGGAGATTTAATAGGAACCTGAGGGGCAACTTTTTCACACAAAGGATGGTGGGTGTATGGAACGAGCTTCCAGAGGAGGTAGTTGAGGCAGGCACATTCACAACGTTTAAGAAACACTTGGGCTGGTACATGGATAGGACAGGTTTAGAGGGAGAACGAAGGTTCTCGAAGGGTCGGGAGAAGGCTGTTGACCGGAAACGTCACCCATTCCCTCTGTCCAGAGATACTGCCTGTCCCGCTGAGTTACTCCATCATTTTTATGTCTATCTTCGGGTTTAAAGGGATCTGGGCCTAAACGCAGGCAGGTGGGACATGTTGGTGGGCGTGAGCAAGTTGGGCTGAGGGGTCTGACTCCGCGCTGTATTTCTCTATGACTCAATGAAGGGATCACGAGAGGCCACAGGTTGTTTCAGTACGTGGGTATGATACAAGTCTCAATGAATGGTTGGGACATCTAGCCTAAACATGGTTGCCCGCTGACCTAACTCCATGACTCTGCCCATACCACAGATGCCCTTGGTACACATATTTCTCCAAATGACTCCCTCAAACTTCTACAGATGCAGCATAGAAAACATACCGTTGCGTTGAATCACAGCATTGACTGAAGTAAAACGCTCCCGAATTATCTCTTCAATTCCCTTGGCAATAAATGTTGGCATTCGGTTGCTTTTCTTCCTTATCTACTATCTTGCATGTGAGCATGTTGTTGATTCTACACCAGATCCACCTGTACCTCAGGGCTCTGCATCTTTCACCTATTAGGTCACATTTCCTTTCCTGCCCAAAATGAACAATTTCACAAGGGCATCATTCATTGATACAGGATGGGAATAGGCCCTTCAACCCCACCTGTCCATACTGCATCTAAGCTTGTCCCACTGACCGGCATGTGGCCCATATCCCTCTATCCCTTTGTACATTTCCAAGTGTTTCTTAAATGCGGTGCACACCGACAAGCGATCCCCGCACATTACTACTATCCTACCCACACTAGAGGCAATTTACAATCACACTAAGCCAATTCAACTACAAACCTGTGCGTCTTTGGAGTGTGGGAGGAAACCGGAGTTCCCGGAGAAAACCCACGCAGGTCACAGGGAGAACGTGCAAACTCCGTACCGCTCCGCAGCACCACTGACTTGTTTGAGATCAGTGCCTTTGCCTGCAAGTCTCACGTTAAAATTAATCACGTTATGCAGAAGTACTTTCTTAATTTGCAATTAATTCTATTTTGAACAGGGTTGGAAGAAAGAAAATGTTATTTGTGCCTACTTGGTCATTAACAATTGTACGCCTACATGGTCTTCAGTTGGATGTGTACAGACTGTCAATGAGACATCCATCATCTGCAACTGCAACAAATTCTCCACATTCGCGATGTTGGAGATAATTCAATCCATTAAGGTACTGTCAGTTTCACTTATGATTAAGTGCAAGAAATTGTGTTCAGTAGAGTATGTCTAAAGACAGGGTCTTGACCCGAAACGTCACCTATTCCTTCTCTCCAGAGATGCTGCCTGACCCGCTGAGTTACTCCAGCGTTTTGTGTCTATCGTCAGTTTACACCAGCATCTGCAGTTCCTTCCTACACACTATAAATTAAATCAGCCAGAATAGCTCGGTTGGGAGAGCGTTAAAGCCCTGTCCCACGGTACGAGTTTATTCCAAGAGCTCTCCCGAGTTTAAAAAAAATCAAACTCATGGTAAGCACGGAGAATGAACGTTACTGGTACGTCGGAGCTCGGGGACGTCTCTTAGCGACTTGTAACGCTAACGGCAGGTACTCGGGAAGACTCGCTAGCGGCAGGTAAGCACGGGAAGACTCGTGAAGATTTTTCAACATGTTGAAAAATGTCCACGAGAGCCCCGAGTACCGACGAGTGGCCATTACCGTAAATCTCCGAGTTCGAATCAGGGCAAACTCGGGAGAACTCTTTGAATGAACTAGTACCGTGGGACAGAGCTTTTAAGAGTAAAGATCTAAAGGTCCCTGGTTCAATCCCCGGTTTTGGCATTGATACTTCTTACTTTAAATTGGTTCATGGTAAATTGGTTATGATGAAGCCTTTAAAGGCAGCACGGTGGCACAGTGGTAGAATTGTTGCTATACTGCACCAGAGACCTGGGTTCGATCCTGACCACTGCTGCTGTCTGCACATTCTCCCCGTGACCGCGTGGGTTTTCTCTGCCCACACTCCAAAGACGTAGTCTTTGTAGACTAATTGGCTTTGGTAAAATTATAACATATCCCCAGTGTGTAGGATGGTGCTAGTGGCACTGGTTGGCGTGGACTCGATGGGCCGAAGGGCCTGTTTCAGTGCTGCATTTCTAAAGTCACATGTTTCCATCTGAGCCTCAGAGAAAGGGATTAGTGGGAGCCTCTAGGACTAGAGGTCACAGCCTCAGGATTAAAGGACGGTCTTTTAGGAAGGAGATGAGGAGAAATTTCTTTAGTCAGAGGGTGGTGAATCTGTGGAATTCTTCGCCACAGAAGGCTGTGGAGCCCATGTCAGTGGATATTTTTAAGGCAGAGATAGATAGATTTTTGATTAGTACAGGTGTCAGTACAGATAGTGGGGAAGGCAGGAGAATGGGGTTAGGAGGGAGAGATAGATCAGCCATGATTGAATGGCGGAGTAGACTTGATGGGCTGAATGGCCTAATTCTGCTCCTATTACTTATCACTTTATGACATTATATTGTTAGCCACACTCACATCTTCTTTATCTGCAATGTTTTCTTTTGTTTTCAAATATTTAACCTTTACATGATCAGCCATGATCACAATGAATGGCAGTGCAGGCTTGAAGGGCCAAATGGTCCTCCTCCTGCACCTATTTTCTATGTTTGTTGATATTACAATGTTGAATAGCTGGATGCAAGTGTGAATAGTGGGAGGATGCATAGCATCTTCGAGGGGATATAGACGGGCTCGGTGAAAGGGCAGGTGGGCCATAACATGGAAAACTGAGAGGTTGACCATTTTGGTGGCACAGATTGGAAAAGCAGAGAGCTCGTTGGAACATAGAACGGTACAGATGCAGAACAACCCTTCGGCCCACTAAGTCTTTGCCGAACATGATGAAATCCAACTCTAAAGAAGGATCCCGACCCAAAACGTCGCCTATTCCTTTTTCTCCAGAGACGCTGCCTGATCCGCTCTGTGTTACCTCAGCATGTTGTGCTGTTCCAACTCTTACCCTCCACCACATAATCCATATTCTGCCATCCCCTACATATCCATGTGCCTATCCAAAGGTCTCTTAAACGCCACTACCGTATCTGCCTCCACCACCATAATGGGCCTGGCATTGCGTTCCAGGCCCCTATCACCCGCTGTGTAAAAACCCTGCCCCGCACATCTCCATCGAACTTTACTACTCTCACCTGAAAGCTATGCCACCTAGCCTTTGATTTTTCCATCTTGGGGAAAAGGTTCTGAATGTCTACCCTATCTACGCCTTTTAAGGGTGAGGGAATGAAAGCCATTGCATTTTGGACCCGAGCACCTCTATATTAGAAAATAACTGAAGGTCAACATGCAGGTAGAAGAAATAATTAGGAAAGCCATTGGTACGTTGGACATTACAGACAATGGACAATAGGTGCAGGAGTAGGCCATTCGGCCCTTTGAGCCAGCACCGCCATTCAATGTGATCATGGCTGATCATCCCCAATCAGTACACCATTCCTGCCTTCTCCCCATATCCCCTGACCACTATTTTTAAGAGCCCTATCTAGCTCTCTTGAAAACATCCAGAGAACCTGCCTCCACCACCCTCTGAGACAGAGAATTTCACCACTCTCTGTGAGAAAAGTGTTTCCTCGTCTCCGTTCTAAATGGCTTATTCTTTATTCTTAAACTGTGGCCCCTAGTTCTGGACTCCCCCAACATCGGGAACATGTTTCCTGCCTCTAGCGTGTCCAAACCCTTAACAATCTTATATGTTTCAATTAGATCCTCTCTCATTCATCTAAACTCCAGAGTGTACAAGTCCAGATGCTCCATTCTCTCAGCATATGACAGCCCCGCCATCCCGGGAAATAACCTTGTAAACCTACGCTGCACTCCCTCAGTAGCAAGAATATCCTTCCTCAAATTATGGGACTAAAACTGCACACAATATTCCAGGCGTGGTTTCACTAGGGCTCTGTACAACTGCAGAAGGACCTCTTAGCTCCTATATTCGATTCCTCTTGTTATAAAGGCCAACATGCCATTTGCTTTCTTCACTGCCTGCTGTACCTGCATGCTTACTTTCATAGACTGATGAACAAGGACCCCCAGATCCACTTGTACTTCCCCTTTTCCCAACTTGGCGCCATTTAGATAGTAATCTGCCTTCCTGTTTTTGCTACCAAAGTGGATAACCTCACATTTATCCACATTAAACTACATCTGCCATGCATCTGCCCACTCCCCCAACCTGTCCAAGTCACCTTGAATTCTCATAGCATCCTCCTCACAGTTCACACTGCCACCCAGCTTTGTGTCATCTGAAAATTTGCTATTGCTACTTTGAATCCCTTCATCCAAATCATTGATGTATATTGTAAATAGCTGCGGTCCCAGCACCGAGCCTTGCGGTGCCCCACTAGTCACTGCCTGCCATTCTGAAAGGGGCCCGTTAATCCCTACTCTTTGTTTCCTGTCTGCCAATCACTTCTGAATATATATTTTTTTATTAGAGTATTTAGACAGTGGATTAGCAAACATATTATGATAGAAATATTTCATGTTCAACAAGCATACATTATTAATATTATCAGTTGTATCATTTCGACTCTAATAGGTTTTTTTTATAGAGAACAGTAAGAAAAATAGAATAATAATCTATATCAAAGAAGAAAATCATAAAGAAAGGAATAATTTACTATTAATACACTTCTCTATCCATGTCAGCACTCTACCCCCAATACCATGTGCCCTAATTTTGCCCACTAATCTCCAATGTGGGACCTTATCAAATGCTTTCTGTTATCGCATGAGTATCTGAATTCACAAGTCAATATGATTAATTGCAATTATACTGGACCCTGGTTAGACTGCATCAGGTAAATAGTGCACATTCCCACCTGCCCACATTTGGTCCATATCTCTGTCCTGTCCATGCACCTATCTACATGTTCACCTAGACCGCAGGATCTTCTCTGCATCAGTGTTATTAAGGATCTTGCTTGGTCTTACCAAGGTACCATAAGCCATGTCCATGTTTCCAGTTCAAACGTCACCTCTCCATGTTCTCCAGAGATGCTGCCTGACCCACTGAGTTACTCCAGCACTTAGAGTCATAGAGTGATACAGCGTGGAAACAGGCCCTTCGGCCCTACTTGCCCAGACCGGCCAACAAGTCCCACTAGGTCCCACCTGCCCGCGTTTGGTCCATATCCCTCCAAACCTGTCCTATCCATGTACTTTGGATTTTTACTTTGTGTCAAGGATAGTCTTGCTGAGCTGTAGGTAAAAAATGCATTTCACAGTACCTTGGTACACATGACAATAAGTAAACCATTAACCATTCTCCATTCACCATGAGAGTGAGAAAGATTGATCTTTAAACATTCTTGAAATAGAGCAAAAAACAGGGAGGAACCTTGGTGTTATTTTTTAAATGTGAATTGACTTGACCCACTTATCGAAGTCTTGAATATTTGTGGAATTCAGGACTCCATCTAGAGTGAGTTAGCTTTCACAAGTGTATTCAGCTGTGCAAAGCTATGGAGCACTCAGAGCCAGGCTATCAATTCTCAAAGCCAGCATCAGTGTGGCACGGTGGCGCAGCAGGTGGAGCTGCTGCCTCACAGCGCCAGAGTCCCGGGTTCCATTCTGACTACGGGTGCTGTCTGTACAGAGTTTGTACCTTCCCCCGTGACCTGCATGGGTTTTATCCAAGATCTTCGGTTTCCTCCCACGCTCAAAAGACATACAGGTTTATTGGTTAATTGGCTTGGTATAAATATAAATAGTCCCCAGTGTGTGTAGGGTAACGTTAGCGTGTGGGGATCGCTGGTCGCTGCAGACTCGGTGGGCCGAAGGGGCCTGTTTCCGCGCTGTAACTCCAAACTAAACGAAACACAGAAGTTTGTTTCTGAGGTAGACACAAAAAGCTGGAGTAACTCAGCAGGACAGGCAGCATCTCTGGAGGGAAGGAATGGGTGACTTTTTGGGTTGAGACCCTTCTTCAGACTGAACACTTGTTTCCGAGGCTGTGCTTGGAGTATTTTGTGCCGTGGGAGGGAGGTGATTAAACTGGAGAGGGTGCAGAAAAGATTCACCAAAATGTTGAACAGAACACAAAGTGCTGGAGGAACTCAGCAGGTCAGGCAGCATCTGTGGAGGGAATGGACAGGCGATGTTTCAGGTCGGGACCCTTCTTCAGCCCCTTCAAAGTATGACTATGATCATAGACTCATAGTACACGGAAACAGGCCCTTCAGCCCAACCTGTCCAACATGCCCCACCTATGCTAGCCCCATTGCTCATGTCTGGCCCATTTCTGTCTGTAGATACTTTGAAGGAGTTCTTCTTCTCTCTCTAACAGAGCCTAAAGGGGTGTCAGAGGTTATGGGGAGAAGGCGGGAGAATGGGGTTGGGAGGAAGAGATAGATCAGCCATGGCTGAACGGCAGTGTGTCCAATGGGCCGAATGGCCTAATACTGCTCCTATCTCTGATTTTCATGATCTTATGATCTTCTTCTTCTTGGGATTGGTGTGCACAACATAAAGTTGCAGGACAACTTGTTCTATTTGATTGTGCACGCTGGGTTGATTGCCTTCGTCGAAACAGGGCGGACCACGTGAAGGTTGCAATCTCCCACCCCACGATCTTATGATAAAGGCTCCTTAACTACAAGACTATTAATTATCAAAAAATGCCAGAACAAAACTCAGCAGTTAAGGCAGCTTCCATAGAGAAAGGAATGATAACAAGTCAGGGTCCGGCTGAGTTACCGATAATCTGGAAGACAAAATAATAAACACAAGAATGGACATTCCTGGCATGTGAAATTTCCAGTCTGTTCTGCTTTCATTTGCGATTTCCATCATCTGCAGCTTTTGTCTACTTTCAGCTGCTTAATTTATCTTTGAACAATAGAGTACATCAGAGGAACAGGTCCACAGGAGCCATGCCAAAAGGAATGCCAAGTTAAACTAATCTCCTCTGCCAGAACCTGATCCATATCCCTCTATTCCCTGCATATCCATGTGCCTATCTAAAACCCCCTTAAATTCACTATCATATCTGCTTCCATCACCACCCCTGGCAGCACGTTCCAGGCACCCACTACTCTCTACGTAAAAAAACATGTCCCACACATCCCCTTCTAATTTTTCTCCACTCACCTTAAAGCTAAGCCCTCTTGTTCTTGACAATTCCACCCGTGGGCAAAATATGTCTACCCTATCGATGCATCATTTTATATACTTCTATCTGGTCATCATCCTCATCCTTCCACACTCCATGGAAAATAATCTAAGCTGGACCAAGCTCTTCTCCCAGAGAGTTGTGAATCTCTGGAATTCTCTGCCACAGAAGGCAGTGGAGGCCAATTTACTGGATGTTTTCAAGTGAGAGTTGGATCTGGATCTTAGGGCTAACGGAATTAAGGGATATTGGGAGAAAGCAGGAATGGGACACTGATACCGGATGATCAGCCATGATCATATTGAACGGCGGTGCTGGCTCGAAGGGCTGAATGGCCTACTTCTGCACCTATTTTTCTATGTTTTTAGGAAAATGGACAAGGGAGAGCCAGTGGATGTAGTGTATCTGGACTTACAGAAAGCATTTGATAAGGTCCAACATAGGAGATTAGTGGGCAAAATTAGGGCACATAGTATTGGGGGCAGAGTGCTGACATGGAATAGAAAATTGGTTGGCAGACAGGAAACAAAGAGTAGAGATTAACGGGTCCCTTGCAGAATGGCAGGCAGTGACTAGTGGGGTACCACAAGGCTCGGGGCTGGGACCGCAGCTATTTACAATATATATTAATGATTTAGATGAAGGGATTACAAGTAATATTCTCAAATTTGCAGATTACACAAAGCTGGGTGGCAGTTTGTGAACTGTGAGGAGGATGCTATGAGAATGCAGGGTGACTTGGACAGGTTGGGGGAGCGGGCAGATGCATGGCAAATGAGGTTTAATGTGGATAAATGTGAGGTTATCCACTTTGGTAGAAAAACAGGAAGGCAGATTATTATCTAAATGTCATCAGGTTGGGAAAAGGGGAAGTACAATGGGATCTGGGGGGTCCTTGTTCATCAGTCAATGAAAGTAAGCATGCAGGTACAGCCAGCAGTGAAGAAAGCGAATGGCATGTTGGCCTTTATAATAAGAGGAGTTGAGTATAGGAACAAAGAGGTCCTTCTGCAGTTGTACAGGACCCTAGTGAGACCACACCTAGAGTATTGTGTGCAGTTTTGGTCTCCAAATTTGAGGAAGGACATTCTTGCTATTGAGCGAGTGCAGCGTAGGTTTACAAGATTAATTCCCGGGATGGCGGGACTGTCATATGCTGAGAGAATGGAGCGGCTGGGCTTGTATACTCTGGAATTTAAAAGGATGAGAGGGGATCTTATTGAAACACATAAGATTATTACCGGTTTGGACACGTGTTCCCGATGTTGGGGGAGTCCAGAACCAGGGGCCACGGTTTAAGAATAAGGGGTAAGCCATTTAGAACAGAGATGAGGAAACACTTTTTCACACAGAGAGTTGTGAGTCTGTGGAATTCTCTGCATCAGAGGGCGTTGGAGGCCGGTTCTCTGGATGCTTTCAAGAGAGAGCTAGATAGGGCTCTTAAAGATAGCGGAGTCAGGGGATATGGGGAGAAGGCAGGAATGGGGTTCTGATTGGGGATGATCAGCCATGATCACATTGAATGGCGGTGCTGGCTCGAAGGGCCGAATGGCCTACTCCTGCACCTATTGTCTAGTGTTGATTGATACACGTGACAATAAACTAAACTGAAACATTGATGTGGGAGTGGATCATGAAGGGTCTCGACCCGAAATGTCACCCATTCCTTGTCTCTAGAGATGCTGCCTGTCCCGCTGAGTTACTCCAGTATTTTGTGTCTATCTCCGGTGCAAACTAGCATCTGCAGTTCCGTCCTACACGTGTGAGAGTGGACGCTGAGTGCTGTGAGCTCAACGCGATGGGTTGTGACTGGCAAAGCCAACGCATGAAGCAAAGATACACCGTCAAAATTCACTGAAATATCTCTCTTCCCTCCACAGAATATTACTGAAGACATTAAGATGTTTGATGCTGATCCACATAATGCAACACATCAACTGAAAGTAGTGGAAAACACGGTGATAAATGCAGCATCCGACGCTGTCGGACTTCAAGAAATAAAACTTAAGGGCAAGACAATAGGTAAATGTGACAAATTATTATCTCTCAGTCCTCAGGTGAGCCAGGAAGAAATATCAGGCCTTTTTCCACCCCTCCGCCAATTAACCCACCCTGCCGCCCCCCTCCTGTCGCCAGTGTTCGCCTACTACCCGCGAGGATATGCGGTTGTCACGGTGGCGCAGTGGGTAGAGCTGCTGCCTTACAGTGCCAGAGACCCGGGTTCGATCCTGACCATGGGTGCTGCCTGTCCGGAGTTTGCACGTTCTCCCCGTGACCTGCGTGGGCTTTCTCCAGGGGGCCCCCGTTTCCTCCCACACTCCAAAGACGTGCAGGTTTGTAGGTTGATTGGCTTCGGTAAAATTGTAAATTGTTCCTCATGTTTAGGATTGTGTTAGTGTGCGGGCTGGCACTATCTCAGTGGGCCGAAGGGCCTGTTTCCATGCTGCATCTCTAAAGTCTAAAGAGCCATCTTGTTTTCCTTGATGGATCTCATTGAGTCACAATCACCTTGAAAATAGGCCCTCCAGCACAACTTGCCCATACCACCAACGTACCTTCTGCACTAGCTGATGGACAAAGGGCCTGTTTCCTCACTGTATCTCTGAACCCGCCACACTTTGTCCTGCCTTCCTTCCTCTTTGAAACACCAACTATCCATGTTCTCCAGAGATACTGCCTGACCCGCTGAGTTACTCCAGCATTTTGTGTCTATCTTCTGTATAAACCAACGTCTGCAGATCCTTCCCGCACAAGAATTGAAGAGGGATCTTCTGGTAGAGCTGCTGCCTCCTGGCGCCAGAGACCCGAGTTCTATCCTGACCTCGGGTGCTGACTGTGTGTGTGGAGTTTGCACGCGCGGGTTTCCTCCGGGTGCTCTGGTTTCCTCCCCATTCCGCAAGGCTTGCGGGTTTGTAAAATAATTCACCCTCAGTAAAAATGACCACTAGTGTGTTGGGAGTGGGTGTGAAAGTGGTACAACATAGAACTAGTGTGCGAACGGGTGATCGATGGCCATTATGGACACAATGGTCCTCTTGTGTGGGAAGGAACTGCAGATGCTGGTTCACACCGAAGATAGACACAAAATGCTGGTGTAACTCAGGGTGACAGGCAGCATCTCTGAGGGAAAGGAATAGGGGACGTTTCAGGTCGAGACCCTTCTTCAGACTGAGAGTCAGGGGAGAGGGAGACACAGAGATAAGGAAGTGTAAGGTGTGAAAATGAGACATCAAAGGAGATATAGATCAAGGAAAATGTGGAATAGATCATTGTTAGCTCGACGAATGGATATCCTCTTTCTGACTTGAAACTCCATAGCTCAGAGAACTCTCATGAACAAGGTTGGCGGCACGGTGGCGCAGCGGTAGAGTTGCTGCCTCACAGCGCCAGAGACCCGGGTTCTATCCTGACGACGTGTGCGGTCCGTACGGAGTTTGTACGTTCTCTCCGTGACCTGCTTGTGCTTTCTCCGGGATTTTCGGTTCCCTCCCACATTCCAAAGACGTGCAGGTTGATGCAGGATGCATCACGGCACGGTTTGGGAACAGCTCCATCCAAGACCGCAAGAAATTGCAGAGAGTTGTGGATGCAGCCCAGACCGTCACACAAACCAACCTCCCTTCCATTGACTCCATCTACACCTCACGCTGCCCTGGCAAGGCCAGCAGCATCATCAAGGACCAGTCTTACCCCGACCACTCCTTCCTCTCCCCTCTCCTAACGGGCAAGAGTTACAGAAGTGTGAAAACGCACACATTTTCTTCCCAACTGTTATCAGGCAACTAAACCATCCTACCACAACCAGAGAGCGGTCCTGAACTACAACCTACCTCATTGGTGACCCTCGGACTATCATTGATCGGACTTTGTTGGCTTTACCTTGCACTAAACATTATTCCCTTATCATGAATCTATACACTGTAAATGGCTCGACTGTAATCAAGTATTGTATTTCTGCTGACTGGATAGTGCACAACAAAAGCTTTTCACTGTACCTCAGTACATGTGACAATAAACTAAACTGAACTGAACAGGTTTGTAGATTAAATGTGTAAGAAAGAACTGCAGATGCTGGTTTAAATCGAAGGTAGATACAAAATGCTGGAGTAACTCAGTGTGTGAGTTACTCCAGCATTTTGTGTCTAGGCTTGTCGGTTAATTGGCTTGGTATAAATGTAAATTGTCACAGCTTAAGGATAAGGGGGAAATCCTTTAAGACCGAGATGAGAAAGACTTTTTTCACACAGAGAGTGGTGAGTCTCTGGAACTCTCTGCCACAGAGGGTAGTTGAGGCCAGTTCATTGGCTATATTTAAGAGTGAGTTGGATGTGGCCCTTGTGGCTAAGGGGATCAGAGGGTATGGAGAGAAGGCAGGTACGGGATACTGAGTTGGATGATCAGCCATGATCATATTGAATGGCGGTGTAGGCTCGAAGGGCTGAATGGCCTACTCCTGCACCTAATTTCTATGTTTCTATGTTTCTATGTCCCTAGTGTGTGTAGGATAGTTTAAGTGTGCGGGGATCACTAGTCAGTGCAGACTCGGAGGGCAGAAGGGACTGTTTCCGCGCTGTATTTCTAAACTCAACTAAACTAAACGCTCAGAATAGTGACGGTGTGGGTCCAGTCTGAGCAAGGGGAACTGATGACAAACGCAAAATGCTGGCGTAACCCAGTGGGACAGGCAGCATCTCTGGAGAAAAGGAATAGGTGACGTTTCGGGTCGAGACCCTTCTTCACACTCGAACTGATGTTTAGTAGGAACAGCCATGCTCCTGGGTTTTAGGGCAAAAATCCACTAACTCAAATCAAATTCTGTTTTATTTTAGAAATTGTTCTGCAAGCAGTAAACCTAAACAATTTACCCAGTGAACCAGCAAAATTATCAACAGAAAATGCAGCCATTGAAATGAAGTGGGATGCGTTTCAAGGACGAAACAACTCCGGTAATGTATTTTTTGATTGATTGAACGATACAGCAGTCCTTCTTCAGCCCTTTGAGACCACACCGACCATCGATCACCCATTTGCACTAGTTCTATGTTGTCCCACTTTCTCATCCACTCCCTACACACTAGGGGCAATTTACAGAGGGCCGATTAACCTACAAACCCGCACATCTCTGGGATGTGGGAGGAAACCGGGGCACCCGGAGTAAACCCACGTGGTCACAGAAAGAATGTGCAAACTCCATACAGACAGTCAGGATTGAACCCGGGTCTCTGGTGCTGTGAGGCAGCAACTCCACCAAAGGAAGGGGTTGGCATGTGCTTTCTTAATTACTTTCAACGTATATTTCCTCACAGTCTGTTCGTGAATACAGCGCAAGTTTTTGGTCCATGGGTTAGGAAAGAGGAAACACTCCGAATCATCAAAGATAGACCCAAAATGCTGGAGTAACTCAGCGGGACAGGCGGCATCTCTGGGGAGAAACCCACGTGGTCACAGAGAGAACGTGCAAACTCCGTACAGACAGCACCCGTAGTCAGGATTGAACCCGGGTCTCTGACGTTGTTCTACCCGCTGCGCCAGCGTGCCACCCTTAATGTTTCCTCGTGCTCACCTAACTCCTTTTTGCCCGTTGTACAGAAATTATCTATATTATCATCATCGTCATCAGTAACTCGAGGTTCACAAAGGGTCTTGCCTCCCCTACCAACGCGTCTGAAGACAAGCCAAAGTTGGGATCAGATGTGGTGACAGTTAGCATCGGCAGATCGGAGTCAGTGCAACTATCTTCTCCCATGACCTTACGTATGGACCTCAGCCAGGTTGGTTAAAACATTGAAAGAAAGATAGAACAATAGGTGCAGGAGTAGGCCATTCAGCCCTTCGAGCCAGCACCGCCATTCAATATGATCATGGCTGATCATCCAAAATCAGTACCCCGTTGCTGCTTGAGTAGCAAGGAACTGCAGATGCTGGTTTAAACCAAAGATAGACACAAAAAGCTGGAGTAACTCAGCGGGATAGGCAGCATCTCTAAGTGAGAAGGAATGGGTGACGTTTTGGGTCTGAGGAAGGGTCTTGATCCGAAATGTCACCCATTCCGTCTCTCCATAGATGTTGCCTGTCCCGCTGAGTTACTCCAGCTCTTTGTGTCTATCCCATTCCTGTTTTTTCCCCATGTCCCTTGATTCCTTTAGCCTCAAGAGCTAAATCTAACTCTAATCTCTAATCTAACTCTAATCTAAATCTAATGTGAAAGATCGCCTGCAATCCTCCTGGGGGGGGGGGGGGGGGGGGGGGGGGGAAACCCCACGTCAATCCTCCAGATTCACAATTCCCAACTCTCCAATCTTGTACTTTCGAGATACGGCGCAGAAACAGGCCATTCGGCCCACCGATCCTGTGCCGACCAGCGATTACCCCCCGCACTATATCCAACACATTAGGGACAATTTACAATTGTTTACAGAAGCCAATTAAGCTACAAACCTGCACGTCTTTGGAGCGTGGGAGGAAACCGGAGCACCCGGAGAAAACCCACGCGGTCCCGGGGACAACGTACTAACCAAGTACAGACAGCACCCGTGGTCGGGATCGAACCCGGGTCTCTGAGGCAGCAACTCTATCGCCCCCCCCCCCCCCCCCCCACACAACCTTGCAATCAATCTGATGAAGGGTCCCGACCCGAAACGTCACCTATCCATGTTACGTGGAACGTAGAACGTGGAACAGTACAACAAAGCAACTGGCTCTTTAGCCCACAATATTTGTGCAACCATGAGGCCTAGTTAAAATAATCTAATCCACTTGTATATGATCCATATCCATTTATTCCCTGCACTTCCTATCTAAAAGCCTCCGAAACACAATTACCCCACTTTTACACCCACGTCCTACACATTGGGGGAGCAATTTAAAAGTCAATTAACCAAATTCACATGTTTTTGGGATGTGGGAGGAAACCGGAGCACCGTGCCGACCAGCTCACTAACACTATCCTGCACACACTCAGGACAATTATACCATTATAATTAAGCAAATCCTATTAAACTACAAACCGTCCACGTCTTTGGAGTGTGGGAGGAAGCCGGAGCACCTGGAGAAAACCCACGTCGGTCACAGGGAGAAGGTGCAAACTCCACACAGACAGCGCCCGAGGTCAGGATCAAACCTGGATCTCTGGTGCTGTGGGTCAGCAGCTCTACCAGTTCTGCCACTGTGCTAAGGTGCTGAATGTCCAGTCTTATTAGGGTCATAGAGAACAATACTGCACGGAGACAGCCATGCTTCAGCCCAATTCAGCCATGCTGACCAAGATATCCTGTCCAAGCTAGTCCCACTTGCCCACATTTAACCCATATCCCTCTAAACCCTTTCTATCCATGTCCTGTCCAGTTATCTGTTAAAAGCTTTCATAGTACCACCTCAACTATGTCCTTTAACAGGGCGGCACGGTGGTGCAGTGGTAGAGTTGTTGCCTCACAGCGCCAGAGACCCCAGTTCCATACTGACTACGGGTGCTGTCTGTGCGTAGTTTGTACGTTCTTCCCATGAACTGCGTGGGTTTTCTCTGGGATCTCCGGTTTCCTTCCACACTCCTAAGACGTGTGGGTTTGTTGGATAATTGGCTTGGTATAATTGTAAATTGCCCCATATAAGATTATTAAGGGTTTGGACAGGCGAGAGGCAGGAAACATGTTTCCGATGATGGGGGAGTCTAGAACCAGGGGCAACAGTTTAAGAAAAAGGGGTAAGCCATTTAGAATGGAGATGAAGAAACACTTTTTCTCACAGAAAGTTGTGAGTGTGGAATTCTCTGCCTCTTAGGGCGGTGGAGGCCGGTTCTCTAGATACCTTCAAGAGAGAGCTAGATAGGGCTCTTACAAATAGCTGAGTCAGGGGATATGGGGAGAAGGCGGGAACGGGGTACTGATTGGGGATGATCAGCCATGATCACATTGAATGGCGGTGCGGGCTCGAAGGGCCGAATGGCCTCCTCCTGCACCTATTGTCAAGTGTGTGTAGGATAGTGTTAGTGTGTGGGGATTGCCGGTCGGCGCGAACACAGTGGGTCGAAGAGCCTGTTTCCGCGCTATATCTCTAGACTGACCTCCTCTGTCAGCTCCTTCCAAACACTATGTGCAGATAGTTAAGAATTTAATTTAGTTTAGCTTAGAGATACAGCGCGAAAACAAGCCCTTCGGCCCCACTGACCAGCGATCCCCACACATTAACACTACCCTACACACACTGGGGACAATTATTTTATGTTTATTTATATACCAAGCCAATTAACCTACATATCTGTACGTCTTGGGAGAGTGGGAGGAAACTGAAGGTTTTGGAGGAAACCCACGTAGTCACGGGGAGAACGTACTAACTCCGTACAGACAGCACCTGTAGTCAGGATCGAACCTGCCACCGGCCGTCCAAAATGGAGCTCCAAAGTTTATTTTTTGTTAATAGGGAGATGACTGGTGGGGGGGAACAAGATTCAGGCTTCAATAAGACACGTCTTTTACGGAAGAACATTGCTCAATGTGAATTACTTCAAGGAGGATTAAAACACTGAAGTCAGTGAAGTGTTCTGCAAACTGCATTATTTACCACTGGTTTAATCAGTCACCAATTAATTGAAAAAATTATTTAATCATCTTTCCTCTCTTTTCTGCAGAATAAAAGAGGGATGAAGGATTTGTGTGTTTACTGGGACAGGGTGAACTCTAGCTGGGCAACTGATGGGTGCAGTGTGGTTGAATCAAACTGGAGATCCACAACCTGTCAGTGTATGCATCTGACCAGCTTTTCTGTGCTGCTCTCACGCACTCCAATCCCGGTAAGACCTGTAGTGTTTGAGCATCACAAGGGAAGGGATGGTGTCGATACAACCCAGGTTCAAATCACGAGGGGTCCTTTGAGTGATTAGGCCGCCTTAGAGTGAGCCCTGGAGTGTTTATAGTGTACAGGAAATGGACCCCGCTGTGTTTAGAGAGCGCAGGAAGTGGGCCCTGCTGTATTTAGAGAGCGCAAGAAGTGGGCCCTGGTGTTTTTGGAGAGCACAGGAAGTGGGCCCTGGTGTTTTTGAAGAGCACAGAAAGTGGGCCCTGGTGTTTTTGGAGAGCGCAAGAAGTGGGCCCTGCTGTGTTCAGAGAGAACAAGAAGTGGGCCCTGCTGTATTTAGAGAGAACAAGAAGTGGGCCCTGCTGTATTTAGAGAGCGCAAGAAGTGGGCCCTGGTGTTTTTGGAGAGCACAGGAAGTGGGGGCCGGTGTGTTCACAGGAAGTGGGGCCTGTTGTTTAGTTTAGTTTAGAGATACAGCGCAGAAACAGGCCCTTTGGCCCACCGGGCCCGCGCCCACCAGCGATCCTCGCACACTAACACTATCCAACACACACTAGGGACAATTTACAATTTTACCGAAGCCAATTAACCTACAAACCTGCACGTCTTTGGAGTGTGGAAGGAAACTGAAACTCCCGGAGAAAACCCACGCGGGTCGCTGGGAGAACGTACAAACTTCCCCACAGCACCCGTGGTCAGAATCGAACCCAGGTCACTGGCGTTGTAAGGCAGCAACTCTACTGCTGTGCCAATGTGCCGCCCCATGTATTTGAAGAGAATACAGGAAGTTTAGTTTAGAGATACTGCATGGAAACAAGTACTTCGGCCCACGGAGTCCACATCGATCATCGATAACCTGCACAATGATCTATGTTATCCCACTTTACTACTCCCTATAAACCAGGGGCAATTTACAGAGGCCAATTAATGTCTCAATCGAAAACAGCATTTAAAAAGCAGTTGGACAAGTACATGGATAGGAAAGGTTCAGAGAGATATGGGACAAATGTGGGTGGGGCATGTTGGTCTGCATGGACAAGTTGGGCTGAAGGGCCTGTTTCCGTGCTCTATGACTCCTGGGCGTCACTTGTTGAGCTGTGGTTGGTCGGCACGGTGGCGGAGCGGAGAGTTGCTGCCTCACAGCGCCAGAGACCCGGGTTCAATCCCGACCACGGGTGCTGTCTGTACGAAGTTTGCACGTGACCTGTGTGGGTTTTCTCCGGGTACATGCTCCAAGCTTTCCTCCCACACTCCAAAGACGCACAGGTTTGCCGGCTAATTGGCTTTAGTAAAAATTGTAAACTGTCCCCAGTGTGTGTAGGACAGTGTTAGAGTGTGGGGATCGCTGGTCGGCACAGATTTGGTGGGCCGAAGGGCCTGTTTCCATGTTGTTTCTCTTAACTACACTAAACTAAACAAAGTGAAAGGAGTTAATTTGGATTGTAATAGATTTCAATGGACAATTCTTTCTGCTTCCTTCCTAAGCCTGTCCATGAGATGAATCTGGAAATTATCACCTATGTTGGAATAATTCTGTCGCTGATCTGCCTGTTGATGTCGATTATCATTTTCACCTATTGCCGTTCCATCAGCAGTGTTCGGATCACAATCCACAAACAACTCTGCCTGACGATGTTCCTGGCAGAGTTACTCTTTCTCATCAATTCTATCAAAGTTGCCAATGGGGTACGTTTCTAAAACTGGCAGAAACATTTTTTTTAAATTAAATGTTCGAGATACAGCGGAAACAGGCCCTCCGGCCCACCAAATCTCGCCGAACCCTGATCCCCGCACACTAACACTATCCTACACACACTAGGGATCATTTGCAGTTATACCAAGCCAATTAACCTGCAAACCTGTACATCTTTGGAGTGTTTGAGGAAACTGGAGCACTCGGAGAAAACCCCACAGTACAAACTCCGTACAGACAGCGCCCGTAGTCAGGATGTAAGCTTAGACTCTGGTGCTGTGAGGCAGCAACTCTACTGCTGCACCACCGTGCCACTCACTTGTACACCTCATAGATCTTGTACACCTCTGTAAAACCACGCATCCACGGAATAAATTCCTAGCCTGCCCTGTCTCTCTCTATAGCTCAATACCTCATAACCTCGTAAACCTTCTCCGCACCCATTCCGGCTTCACAACGTCATTCCTTCAGCAAGATGACCAATACTGAAGTGGTGTAAAACAGAACATGCTGGAAAAACCCCAGCAAGACAGGGTATCTGCGGAAGAGTCAACAAGGTCAACGGTGTTTCTCCCTGCACAGTCGCTGCCCGACCTGCTGAGTGTTTGGGGGCATATTTGGCCACTAGTGCTGAAGATAGACACAACACGCCTGAGTAACACAGCGGGGCAGGCAGCATCACTGGAGAGAAGGAATGGGTGACATTTCGGGTCCAGACCCTTCTTCAGACTGAGTCAGGGGAGAGGGAGGCACAGAGATAAGGAAGGGTAAGGTGGGAAAACGAGACATCAAAAGAGATAGCGATCAAGGAAAATGTAGAATAGAATACTGCACAAAATCCTTCTCTCCAGAGATGCTGCCTGACCCGCTGAGTTACTCCAGCATTTTATGTCCATCTTCAGTGTAAACCAGCATCTGCAGTTCCATCCCACACAGGTAGCTTCTGCTTCTGAGTCACGGTTGTGGCTCAAGAGCTCCCTCTCCTGGTTGTAAGGTGCACTGGACAGCTTTGTGTGTTACGCTAACGCTGTGTGCAACTACGCCCTTTGTTGCTAAACACTTTAAATTTCCGTCCCATTTCCACACTGACCTTTCTGTCCCAAGCCTCCTCCATTGTCAGTGCGGCTAAACGCAAATTGGAGGAACAGCACCTCATATTCCACTTGGGCAGCTTACATAGCACAAAATAGGTGCAGGAATAGGCCATTCGGCCCTTTGTGCCAGCACCGCCATTCAACGTGATCATGGTTGATCATCCACAATCAGTACCCCATTCCTGCCTTCTCCCCATATCCCGTGATTCCGCTAGCCCTAGGAGCTCTGTCCAACTCTCTTTTGAATGCTTCCAGCAAATCGACCTCCACTGCCTTCTGTGGCAGAGAATTCCACAAATTCACAACTCTCTGGGTGAAAACGTTTTTTTCTCATCTCCATTCTAAATGGCCTACCCCTTATTCTTAAACTGTGGCCCCTGGTTCTGGACTCCCCCAACATCGGGAACTTGTTTCCTCCATCTCTTATATATGTTTCTATAAGATCCCCTCTCATCCTTCTAAACTCCAGTGAATACAAGCCCAGTCGTTCCATTCTTTCATTATATGACAATCACGTCATCCCTGGAAGGCAGGGGTATGAATATTGATTTCTCTAACTTCAGGTAACCCCTGCATTCCCTCTCCCTCCATCCCTCCCCTACCCAAGTCGCGGCAGCTTCTCGTTCTCACCCAAACAAACAGCTAACAATGGCCTGTTTTCTTTATCTCTCTCTACATCATCGTCTATATCTCTTATTTCCCTTTCCCCTGACTTTCAGTCTGAAGAAGTGTCTCGACCCTAAATGTCACCCATTCCTTCCCTCCAGAGCTGCTGCTGCCCGTCCCGCAGAGTTGCTCCAGCACTTTGTGTCTCTCTTCGGTTTAAACCTGGGAATCTGCAGTTCCTTCCCACACACTTTGCCTGTCGTGTGTTTGACACGCAGTCCTCAGTAAATAATGGTCTCAGGTTGCCTGGCACATCGGTTGCTGTCTCTGCACCAGTACACATGCAAATCAGTTGTTGTGCTTCATGTTGGTAGATCTGCCATCACACATGCACACATACGGAGCCACAACGGCACGAGACGGCCTGTACAACACACACACCAGCAGTGAGGCTACAACTGGCAGGGAATACGGCTACTGAGAGCTAGTTTATAAGGTGTAGGAGCAGAATTAGGCCATTCGGCCCATCAGGTCTACACTGCCATTCAATCATGGCTGATCTATCTCCCCCTCCTAACCCCATTCTCCTGTCTTCCCCCCCATAGCCCCTGAAACATAGAAACATAGAAACATAGAAATTAGGTGCAGGAGTAGGCCATTCAGCCCTTCGAGCCTGCACCGCCATTCAATATGATCATGGCTGATCATCCAACTCAGTATCCCGTACCTGCCTTCTCTCCATACCCTCTGATCCCCTTAGCCACAAGGGCCACATCCAACTCACTCTTAAATATAGCCAATGAACTGGCCTCAACTACCCTCTGTGGCAGAGAGTTCCAGAGACTCACCACTCTCTGTGTGAAAAAAGTCTTTCTCATCTCGGTCTTAAAGGATTTCCCCCTTATCCTTAAGCTGTGCCCCCTTGTCCTGGACTTCCCCAACATCGGGAACATGCATGTTCCTGCATCTTCCTGCATCTAGCCTGTCCAACCCCTTAAGAATTTTGTAAGTTTCTATAAGATCCCCTCTTAATCTCCTAAATTCCAGAGAGTATAAACCGAGTCTATCCAGTCTTTCTTCATAAGACAGTCCTGACATCCCAGGAATCAGTCTGGTGAACCTTCTCTGCACTCCCTCTATGGCAATAATGTCCTTCCTCAGATTTGGAGACCAAAACTGCACGCAATACTCCAGGTGTGGTCTCACCAAGACCCTGTACAACTGAAGTAGAACGTCCCTGCTCCTGTACTCAAATCCTTTTGCTATGAAAGCTAACATACCATTCGCTTTTTTCACTGCCTGCTGCACCTGCATGCCTACTTTCAATGACTGGTGTACCATGACACCCAGGTCTCGCTGCATCTCCCCTTTTCCTAATCGGCCACCATTTAAATAATAGTCTGCTTTCCTGTTTTTGCCACCAAAGTGGATAACCTCACATTTATCCACATTATACTGCATCTGCCAAACATTTGCCCACTCACCCAGCCTATCCAAGTCACCTTGCAGTCTCCTAGCATCCTCCTCACAGCGAACACTGCCCCCCAGCTTAGTGTCATCCGCAAACTTGGAGATATTGCCTTCAATTCCCTCATCCAGATCATTAATATATATTGTAAATAGCTGGGGTCCCAGCACTGAGCCCTGCGGTACCCCACTAGTTACTGCCTGCCATTGTGAAAAGGACCCGTTTACTCCTACTCTTTGCTTCCTGTTTGCCAGCCAGTTCTCTATCCACATCAATACTGACAACCATACTAATCAAGAATCTATCTATCTCACTTAAAACTATCCACTAACTTGACCTCCGCAGCCTTCTGTGGCAAGGAATTCCACATTCACCACCCTCTGGCTGAAGAAATTTCTCCTCATCTCCTTAAAATAATGTCGTTTAATTCTGAGGTGTTGACCTCTAGTCCTAGACTGTTCCAATAGTGGAAATATCTTCTCCACATCCACTCTATCCAAGTCTTTCAGTATTCTGTACGTTTCAATAAGGTGTTCCTCCCCCCCCCCTCCCCCCCCCCTCCCCCCCCCCCCCCCCTCCCCCCCCTCCCCCCCTCCCCCCACCCCCTCATTCTTCTAAACTCCAGCGAGTACAGGCCCAGTGCTGACAAATGCTCAACATAGGTTAAACTACTCATTCCTGGGATCATTCTTATCTTGGAGGGATGGAGAGAGAGAGAGAGATGGGATGCAGGGGCTACTTGAAGTTAGAGATATCAACATGCCAACCCCTGGGATGCGAGCTGCCTAAGCGGGTATGAGGTGCTGTTCCTCCGATTAGCATTTGGCCTCACTCTGAGAGGGGAGGATAGCCTGGACAGAAAGGTCAGTGTGGGAATGGTAGGGGGAATTCAAGTAGGAGAGGTCAGGTAGGTCTGAGCGTACTGACCATCCGTTTGTTCCAGATTCTATGCATGGTTGTGGCAATTTCCCTCCATTATCTGTTCCTGGCGTGCTTTGCATGGATGCTGCTGGAGGGAGTCCAGCTTTACCTCATGGTGGTGAAGGTCTTCCACTCACGGAGCCTTCGCAAAACCTACCTCTTCCTGGTCGGCTATGGTTTGCCTCTCATCGTTGTTATCCCCGTGGCTGCCAACAGCATGGATGCCTACGACAAAAAAATGTAAGTGTGGAGTTCAAATCCTCGTCCGTTATTTGATGATGCCCCTAGCTGGGACAGTCTTACTGCTAAGGCTTAGTTTTCGTTTAGTTTAGTTTAGAGATACAGGGTGGAAACAGGACCTACGGCCCACCGGGTCCACAACGACCAGCGATCCCCGTATATTAACGCTATCCTACACACACACTAGGGACAATTTTTACATTTATACCAAGTCAACTTGGCGACAAACCTGTGCGTCTTTGGAGTTTAGTTTCGATACAGCACGGAAACGTGGACCTTCGGCCCACTGGGTCAGCGCTGACCAGCGATCCCCCCACATTAACACTACCCTACACACACACACACGGGATAATTTTTACATTCACCAAGCCAATTAATGTAGTGTGGGAGGAAACCGAAGATCTCGGGAAAACCCACGCAGGTCACGGGGAGAAGATACAAACTCTGTACAGACAACACCCGTAGTCAGGATGGAACTGGGGTCTCTGGCGCTGTGAGGCAGCAACTCTCCCGCTGCGCCACCATGCCGCCCTAAGAGTTATTGGAAATTTCCTGAATGTTCCAAAATAAAAAATTCTAACGTGTTGACATAATTCTTTTCTCTTTCCTTTCTCCCCAACGAGCAGGGAAACAGGCCCTTCGGCCCAACTCGCCCAAGTTGTCCCAACCTAGTCCCATTTGGCCCATTTCCATCTGTATGTTGATGTCTTAGTGCCTTTTTAATTCTGTTATTGTACCTCCCCTGGCAGCTTATTCAATATATGCACCACCCTGTGAGTGGAAAAGGTTCCTCCGAAGGTTCCCAGCAACTCTTTCCCCTCTCACCTTAAACCTCTGCCCTCCAGTTCTTAATCCCCCTATCCTGAGTAAAAGACACTCTGCATTCACCCTATCTATTCCCCTCATGATTTTGTAAGATTGAACCTTCAGCCTCCTGTGCTTGAAGGAATAAAGTGCTTGCCTGCCAAACCTTTCCCTGTAGCTCAGGCCCTCGAGTCCTGGCAACATCCTCGTAAATCTTCTCTGCCTCCTCTCCAGCCAAATTACAATCACAATAATACTTTATTAGCCAAGTATGTTTTGCAACATATGAGGAATTTCATTTGCCATACAGCCACACCAATAAAAAGCAACAGAACACACAAAACACATTTTAATATAAACATCCACCACAGTGACTCCTCCACATTCCTCACTGTGATGGAAGACAGAAAAAAAGTTCAATCTCCTCCCTTCTTTGTTTTCCCGCGGTCGGGGGCCTCGAGCCCTCCGTTGACGGGACGCTCTTGACTCCCGTAGCCGGTGGCCCTCCACGTCGAGGGGATCAGCTCCTGCATCGGGGAACGTCAGCTCCCCCACGCCGGACGATCGAACCCCGGGTCGGGTCTGGTCGAGCCTCCGCGACGTTGGAGCTTCCCAACTCGGCCTCTCCCGAGACTGCGAGCTCTGGATGGCCGCGGTTGGGGCAATCCCAGGCAAGGGATCTTCTCCGATGTTAATTCCACGGCCCGCGGTGGGGCTCAAGTCAGTGCAAGGAGGCCTCTCCTGATAAAATGCTTGCAACGGCACATCTGTAGAGGTTGGTGAGGGTTGTTGGGGAATGCTGAACTTCGTAATCTTTCTAAGGAGGTGGAGGTGTTGGTGGGCTGTTTTGCCCATTGCTATTGTCTACACTCCTCTTGATCTTATCCACCTCAGTCTCCCCGTGCTGTTGCCTAGCATGAATCGACCAGGTGTAACTGAATATTTCAAGCAATGTCAATATTGAAATTATTTAAACTCATTCTCTCCTTTTCAAGTTGCTGGTTGAACATTGCATCTGGATACTTGTGGGCTTTCGTGGGGCCAGTCTGTGCCATTATTGGGGTAAGTTCAACGCCACTGACACTGACATTCTGTGCTGCCACAGTGACAGAGTTGACAGCTCGTAATGAAGTCTGTTTAAGTCAAGAGTCCAGAGTGTCACACTGCCATGAACGAAATAATGACACTTTGACTCGTTGCAGATTTTACGAGCAGGTTGACACAGCAAAACCAAGGAAAAATATACGATAAACGATAGTCATCATTTAGTTTAGTTTAGAGATACAACGTGGAAACAGGCCATTCAGCCCACCACCAAGTCCACACTGACCAGCGATCCCAGCACACAAGAGTCAAGAGAGAGTGTATTGTCATGTGTCCCAGATAGGACAATTAAATTCTTGCTTGCTGCAGCACAACAGAATATTGTAGGCATAAATACAGATTAGATCAGTGTGTCCATATACCATAGAATATATATATACACACATAAATAAACAGATAAAGTACACTAGGCTGTTATAGTTCAGTTTGTTTGAAGTTGTGTTTTTTTTTATGGCTGTGGGGAAGTAGCTATTCCTGAACCTGGATGTTGCAAATTTCAGGCTCCTGTGCCTTCTACACTAACACTGTCCTACACACACTAAGGGACAGTTTACATTTATACCAAGCCTATTAACCTACAAGCCTTTGGAGTATGGGAGGAAACCAAAGATCTTGCAGAAATCCCATGCGGTCACGTGGAGAACGTACAAACTCCGTGCAGGCAGCACCCGTGGTCGGGATCGAACCCGGGTCTCAGGCGCTGTGAAGCAGCAACTCCACCACTGCGCCACCGTGCCGCCCCAAATAGAATTATAGAGTAATATAGACTGTGTCGCTTCCTTCTGTACCTCAAAGAACTTCACGCGGTTAGTCTGAAGAAAGGTCTCAACCCGAAACGTCGCCCGTTCCTTCTCTCCAGAGACGCTGCCTGTCCCGCTGAGTTACTCCAGCATTTTGTGTCCTTCTTTGGCGTAAGGCAGCATCTGCAGTTCCTTCCTACGTTGGTCCAATGTTGAAAACTAATTCTTGGTGTTTGTATTTCCAGTTGAACACCATTTGCTTCGTCATTACCATCTGGAAACTGGCTGATAAATTCTCCTTGCTCAGCACAGATGTGCCGCACTACAGGAAGGTCAGGTAACTACACACTTCATCTGCAGTTGTTCACAAAGCGTTTCTTCTTCATCGAATGAACTGGAGTAAATATCACTGAATGAAGGGGAAAGCAGCTTCAACAGTGGCGCAGTGGGTAGAGCTGCTGCCTCTCGGTGCCAGAGTCCCAGGTTCGATCCTGACCTTGGGTGCTGTCTGTGCTTGTGGAGTTTGCACGTTCTCCCTGTGACCTGTGACCGGGAAACCTCGGGTGCTCCGGTTTCCTCCCACTTCCCAAAGTGCATGCGTTAATCTGCCGGTTAATCAGCCTCCTGTAAATTGCCCCTGTAAATTGTCGAAAGACATACAGGTTCGTAGGCTAAGTGGCTTGGTATAAATGTAAATTGTCCCTAGTGTGTGTAGGATAGTGTTAACGCGCGGGGATCGTTGGTCGGCACGGTCTCTGTGGGCCGAATAGTTTCCGCGTTGTATCTCTAAACTAAACTAAACTATCCATATACTTGTCCAAATGTCATAGAGTCATCGTCAACTCTGGAGAAAAGGAGTAGGTGATGTTTCTGGTCGAGACCCTTCATCATACTATTCCTTCTCCCCAGAGATGCTGCTGGATCCGCTGAGTTACTCCAGTAGCATCTCTGGAGAGAAGGAATACTGATTACAAAATACTGATTTTGTATCTATCTTTGTTAAAGTCCAATGTCTTATAAAGCTGACTTCCTAACTCTTAAGCTCAATGCCTGACCGATGACGACAAACATACCATATGCCATCTTGACGTGGACTCGGTGGGCCGAAGGGCCTGTTTCCACGCTGTATCTCTAAACTAAGCTAAATCTCTGCTGCAGCTGTAGAGGAAGGAAGGCCTCGATGACATTCAGGCACCTTGCTGATGTTCTTTCCTCATTGCAGGTCATTCACATGTACCGCAGTGGGCCAGCTCGTGCTCTTGGGTGGCACCTGGGTCTTTGGCCTCTTTCATTTCAACAACAAGACCATCGCCATGGCCTACATCTTCACCGTGATCAACAGTTTCCAGGGCCTGTTCATCTTTGTCCTCCACTGCCTCTTGAACAAACAGGTTCGCTCCATAGTAAATATGCCCAGACACTGACGTCAAACAGTGCCGATGCTGCCACGTGTCGCCCCTTAACGGTGGGCTGCTGGGAGAGATGGCCCGATGGGATGGAGAATTGGCTTCATCAAATGAGGCAGAGGGAGATGGTGGAAGGTTGTTTTACAGACTGGAGGCCTTAGACTCGGGGGTGGATGCTGGGCCCATTGCTGTTCATAGTGCTCTATATCAACGATTTGGATGAGAATGTACAAGGCATGATTATCAAGTTTGCAGATAGACAAAAATGTTGGCGAAACTCAGCGGGTGAGGCAGCATCTATGGAGCGAAGGAATGGGTGCGTGAAACATCACCTATTCCTTCGCTCCATAGATGCTGCCTCACCCACTGAGTTTCTCCAGCATTTTTGCCTACCTTACTTCGATTTCTCCAGTTCTTTCTTAAATATCAAGTTTGCAGATGACACTAAAGTTGGCGGCATTGCAGATAAGGAAGACGGTCATCAAAATTTGCAGCAGGATCTCGATCAGTTGCGGGAGGGATGGTTAACGGAGTTTAATACAGATAAATACGAGGTGTTGCATTTTCGGAAAGTCAAAGTAGGGCATGATCTTCATGGGGCACAGTGAATGGCGGGGCTCTGGGGAAAAACGAACTAAAAACTAAACCAGTAGGAGTGAGGGGGGGGGGGGGGGGAAGGTGGGTGAAGACCCAGTTTATATTTATCGCAACATGAACCCAGTGTGTATGAGAGAAGATAGCTGGCTGCTGTGAGATCGCTCCGCCTGTTCACTGTCCTTTCTACACCCAACAGGTTCGCACCGAGTTACGCAAACGACTTTTCCAAGGCACCGCATCCACCAGCGCCATCATCAAACAGGTGAGTCTAGCCAGGGTTACCTATTGAGGCAGCGGAGGGAGAGAGAGAAGGTCAGATCGTGGCTGGGAAGAAGGGGAGGTTTGGGGGAAAGGTGCGTCCGAGTGCCTTTGTTTTAAGTCAGAGATACTGCACAGAGGGGTGGCACATTGGCGCAGCGGTAGAGTTGCCAGTTCAATCCTGACTACAGGTACTGTCTGTACAGAGTTTGCACGTTCTCCCCATGACTGCGTGCGTTTTCTCCCACGTCTCAAAGACGTGTGAGTTTGTAGGTTAATTGGCCCTCTGTAAATTGCCCCTGGTGTGTCGGGAGTGGTAGAACCGAGGGGGATTTGATGGCAATATGTAGACAATAACGTTGGATTAGATTGGTCGAAGGTTGGTGTAAAGGGGTGGTTGGAGGTCAGTATGGACACAGAGGGCTGAAGGGCCTGTTACAGTGCTGTATCTCCCAATGACTCACAGATGGAAAATGGTCATTACTTGAGTGATGATTCTCACCATTACTCCAGTTAACCAAACCTAGCTCTTGATATTGGCTGAAGAAGCTGGAGTAACTCTGCTGCTTATAGCATAGTGGTCGATATCAACAGCAGCATAGAAACATAGATAGAAACATAGAAAATAGGTGCAGCAGGAGGCCATTCGGCCCTTCGAGCCAGCACTGCCATTCATTGTGATCATGGCTGATCACTGGAGAGAAGGAATGGGTCACGTTTCGGGTCAAGACCCTTCTTCAGACCCTTCTTAAACCAGCACCTGCAGTTCCTTCCGACACATCTTGATATTTGCTTCAGTGTCTCAGAGTCTCTCTCTAAGATACCAAAAAATGTTTGGTAATTCGATCTAATAAGTTACAGTAGTTTATAAAATGTCACATTCTGCAAAAGACTAATTCCCTACAGTGTCTTTGTCTCGAGAGACAAAGGCCCCACCTTGCCTCTACACCGAGGTGTCTCAGCTGCCAGGCAATTGTTCACTGTAGCAGTTAGCACCAAGTGTCAGGGTGAACCGGGAGACTGGGAGCCAAGCAACGTCTCAATAGTTTAGTTTAGTTCAGAAACACGTCCTTCGGCCCACCGAGACCGCACTGAGCACACTAACACTATCCTACACACACTAGGGACAATTTACACTTACACCAAGCCAATTAGCCTACAAACCTGTAGGTCTTTGGAGTGTGGGAGGAAACCGGGGCACCTGGAGGAAACTCCGTACAGACAGCACCCGTAGTCAGGATCGAACCTGGGTCTCTGGTGCTGTGAGGCGGCAACTCTACCGCTGCGCCACCCTGCCGCACCCAATGGAGTAGCTGATGGAGTAGCTGATCAATATTCCTGTTGATTTCATTTCAGACCCAACAGACTTCCCAGGGAACCGACAATTTAAAATCAACCACGGCCAGCAATGTTTACAGTTGAAATCCATGGCTCCCTTTGGCTTGTAGATCGATGTGACCACCACGCTCTCTCTCCATCTCCCCAACCCCCATTTATTTTAATATCTCGAGCTGTTGCCGTTTAACTTTGGCTGGCCAGACAGAAACACAGAAAATAGGTGCAGGAGTGGGCCATTCGGCCCTTCGAGCCAGCACCACCATTCAACATGATCATGGCTGACCATCCAAAATCAGTATCCCGTTCCTGCTTTCTTCCCATATACCTTGATTCCCTTAGCCCTTAGAGCTAAATCTAACTCTCTCTTGAAAACATCCAGTGAAATGTCCTCCACTGCCTTCTGTGGCAGAGAATTCCACAGATTCTCAACTCTCTGAGTGAAAATGTTTTTCCTCATCTCAGTTCTAAATGGCCTACCCCTTATTCTTAAACTGTGACCCCTGGCTCTGGACTCCCTCAACATGGGGAACATTTTTCCTGCATCTAGCCTGTCCAATCCCTTAAGAATTTTATATGTTTCTATAAGATTCCCTCTCATCCTTCTAAATTCCAATGAATATAAGGCCAGTCAATCCAATCTTTCATGTCCTTTTCTTCTGAGGCTGTGCCCTCTGGTCCTAACTCTCCCACACGTGGAAACATCCTCTCCACATTAAACTCTACCCAGGGCTTTCATTATTCGGTACGTTTGAATGAGGTCTCCCCTCATCCTTCTAAACTCCAGCGACCACAGGCCCAATATCGTCAGTCTCAAAATGATGTTCCTGCCCAGGATCGAACTGGGGACCTTTCGCGTGTGAGGCGAACGTGATAACCGCTACACTACAGAAACCAACACACTCATTTCGCTCTAAAACTACCCTTCCTAAACACACCCTCTCCCAATCTTAACCTCCCCTGTGGAGGTGCTACCATTAGTTACCTAAACCCAACTCTTCAATGCTGCACACAGAACCATCATCTCCAGAGATGCTGCCTGTCCCACTGAGTTACTCCAGCTTCTGGTGCCTATCTTTGGTATAAACCAGCATCTGCAGTTCCTTCCAACACATTATCCTAACCCAACCCTGTCCTGCCCTGTCTGAACTATGATAGAACCCACTGCCTTGCCCTCGTATGCACCCATCCTTGTTTTAATCCCATTCCTGCCCTCTCCTAACTCTGCCATCCCATTCTCCAGCTTTCCCAGTAACCCAGCGCTGAACTATCCCCGTCAAACTGACTTACTTTCGAAACTTTCCCCTCCCTGATTATAATCCTAATAATCTTCTTCCTGGACCCTAAAGAGCCTGTCCCACTTGCCGATTTTTTCATCAGTCAATGATGCCGACAGTCGCCGAAAAAAATCACCAAGTGGGACAGGCCCTTAACTGGTACTTGACCCTCCCCAACCGTGACACTCTCATTCCCCTGTTCAAACAAATCTTCCTTCCTCTGGAAAGGGTGTGAAAAGATTCACGAGGATGTTATCAGGATTCTGGGGTCTGAGCAGTGTGAAGAGTTTGAGCAGGCTAGGGCTCTATTCCTTGGAGCGCAGGAGAATGTGGGATGATCTTATAGAGGTGTATAATATTATCTTCTTATCAAGTTCATGTCACAAGATGAGAATTTGACCAGCCAGAGCTGAACACACTTCTCGGCATCTGCATACAATGGTGTCTTGTGTTTCTTATGCTTCTTGTGTGTAGTGGTGGAAAGATTGGTGGAAATGCTCTTTCCTTGACCCCTATAATATTATGAAGGGAATAGACAGGGTAGATACAGAGTTGTCTACGCAGAGTAGGGGAATCAAGATCTAGGTTTAAAGTTTGAGGGCAGAGGATTTAATAGGAATCTAATGGGCAACTTATTTTTAACAATGGCTGGTAGGTGTATGAAACGAGCTGCCGGAGGAGGTAGTTAAGACTGGTACTATCACAATGTTTAGGAAACATTCAGACAGGTACATGGATAGGACAGGTTTAGAGAGATATGGGCTAAGCCAAGGCAGGTGGGACTAGTGTAGATGGGGCATGTTGGTCTGTATGGGCAAGTTGGGCTGAAGGGCCTGTTTCCATGCTGTATCACTCTGTGACTCGATGACCAGAGACCTCTCTGCCTTGTGTACACATATAGATAGGCTGCGAGTAGGGTCACAGGGCAGAAGGATGCCAGTAGACAGATTGAAGCCAGAAAACCGGTGAGCCTGACTGCAGTGGTGGTGAACTTGATGGAGGACGTTCTGTGGGGCAGGATCGACCAACATGTGTATCGGAAGAAAATTATTAGAGGTGGTCAACGTGGCTTTGTGTGTGGGAATCATGTCTCGTGAAGCAGTGTATGTGTGACAATATCACTAAGAGGATTGATGAGGGCAGGGCAGTAGATATTGTCTACATGGACTTTAGCAAGGCCTTTGGCATAGTCCCACATGGTAGGCTGGTCTGGAAGGTTGGAGCAGATGGAATACAAGGTGAGCTCGTTATTTGGATTCTAAATTGACTTGGAGGAAGGAGTTAAAGAGTGGTTGTGGAGATTTATTTTTCTGATTGAAAGCTGGTGACCAGTGGAGTGCTACATGGCGCCAGTGCAGGGACCTCTGTTATTTATTATCTGCATTAACAGTTTGGATGACAATGTCCTTAATATTGACGGTACATCTCAAAGGTTTCTAAGGTCTTTTATTGTCACATGTACAGTGATATGTGAATTACTATCCAGCCATATGGAGAAAAAAAGCAACAAGACACATAACCAGATAAAAGTTAACATAAACATCCACCACAGTGGATTCCCCACATTCCCCACTGTGATGGAAGTCCAATTATTTTCCTCTTTATTCTCCCGTGGTCGGGGCAGTCGAACCATCCGTCGGGGCGATCGACACTCCTGCGTCTGGGTGGTCGAAGCTCTCGCGATTTGGAGCTCCCGAAGTCGGTCCCTGACCAGAGATCGCGGGCTCCGTGATGTTAAAATCCACAATCACCCACAGTAGGAGCTCCGAGGTCGACCACTGGCAAAGGGATCGCGAGCTCCGCAATGTTATGTCCGCAGGTGACCGCAGTGGAGTTCTCAAAATCGGTCTCCAGCCAAGGCCACCAACTCCTCGATGTTAGGCCGCAGTGCGGATGGAGATACAATGCGTAGGGAAAAAAATTGCAACAAAAAATTGTTGGAAGAAGGATATCTAGCTTCACAACAAGATTTGGATCGGCTGAGAAGGTGGGCCAAGGAATGGTGAATGGAATTTAATTCTGTGGGTATGTAACAGGGTAAGGCAGAGGGTGCTATCAGAGTTCAGATGAGGTAGGATAGTGTTGGGTTAGGGTGAGATAGGAGGGGGGGGATTTCCATGGAATCTTGCTTTGCACAGATTAACCGTCACACTAGTCCTACGCTGAAAATATTCTTTATCAAATTCAAAGTGCATTGCAATTTTCAGAAGTCCTGAAAGATGCTGTATAATGCTGATCAGAGAACCATAGAGATTTACATTGCGGCTGGAGTCAAGGGTTATGGGGGAGAAGGCAGGAATATGGGATTAGGAGGCAGAGATGAGCCATGTTGAATGGCGGAGTGGACTCGATGGGCCAAATGGCCTAATTCTACTCCTATAACTTGCGAACTTTTGAACTTGAGTCCATTTGAGCCCTCTTGTCCATGCTGTCCTTTACATCGACAGAAACAAGACTGTTATATTTTAGCTCACTCCAAACCACACTACTTCGCCCAACACCTCCGCTCGGTTCGCAATAACCAACCTGATCTCCCTGTGGCTCAGCACTTCAACTACCCCTCCTATTCCAAATCCGACCTTTCTGTCCCGGGCCTCCTCCATGGCCAGAGTGAGGCCCACCCCGTAACTTGGTGGAGCAGCACCTCATATTTTGCTTGGGTAGTTTACACCCCAGCGGTATGAACATTGACTTCTCCAATTTCAGGTAGTCCCTGTTCTCTCCCTCCTTTCCCCTCCCCTTCCCAGCTCTCCCACAGCCCACTGTCTCCGCCTCTTCCTTTATTCTTCCCGCTCCCCCCCCCCCCCACCCTCACATCAGTCTGAAGAAGGGCCTCGACCCGAAATGTTGCCCATTTCCTTCGCTCCATAGATGCTGCCTCACCCGCTGAGTTTCTCCAGCACTTTTGACTACCCTGGTATAAAGTGGTTGTCACGAGGCCTTTTCAAAGGAATACAAGGAAAACAAACACCTTCGGGACTCTGTTCAGCCTGTTTCTGCTCAGAACGTATGGTGTGCAGGAACGGATTGTTACACCTCAAGAACGGATGCGTCTTAATCATTTGACCCAGCAATTGGTAACTGTGCAGCATGGCCCAAGTTGCCATATTGCAAGGCGATGTTTCTGGACAGAAAATGCATGATAGTTATTGGTATAAGGATGTAGACTTCATTAATGTAATCACATTAGAGTTTTTTATTTCAATAGTTAACAATTTAACTGAGATTTAATGAAATGAAATATAGCAATTTGAATATTAATATTTTAATCTGTTCTTTTTTATTTTTGAAATATAATATTATAGTGTATTTTCTATTATTAATATTAGTACTCTGTGGGACATTGTGCCAATTCACAGTTATAACCTTGTGTTTCATATATATATATATATATAAATATGTACCATGTGTGCCTTGTAAGAATTGTGTCTGACTAACATTGTAATTGTGTAGATTTCAAAATAAAAAGGAGTTTCTGTTGATATTCATTAAGTCTCGTTGTCATAGAGTCATGTAGCACGGCAAGAGGCCCTTCGGCCCAACTTATCCAGGGAGACCAAGATGCCCCATCCAAGCTAGATCAATGTGCCCACATTCGGACCGTATCCCTCTAAACCATTCCTAACCACATGTACCAGTCCAAGTCGTTTTTAAATGCTCTCAAACTACCGGACTATCATGTCTGCGTGCGGCACGGTGGCGGTAGAGCTGCTGCCTTCCAGCGCCAGGGAGCCGGGTTCGATCCTGACGACGGGTGCGTACGGAGTTTGTACCTGCGTGGGTTTTCTCCAAAAAGACCTAAATTGGCTACATGTCCCTAAAATGTAAAACATGTCCCTCTTCTAAATACTAAATACTACACACAAGTGTATAGGTTTTCTCCGAGAACTTTGCTGTTAATTCGCAGGTTAATTAGCTTGGTATAAATGTAAACATCGTGCGTGTAGGATATAGTGCGGGGATCGCTGGTCGGTGCGGACTCGATTTTTTTCGCGCTGTATCTCTATACTATACTAAAGACATGAACTATCTCATTCTTGAATGGAATGTTTGAGAATTTGACCACCTCCCTCTCACCTCCCTGATCTCTCGAACAACAACCCCTTTCCCCGTTGTGAATACACATGAGAGATATTCATGTAAAGAACTCTGACTCCCGCATCCTCTGACTCCCGCATCCTCTGACTCCAGGCACGGTTTGCCACTGTGTTTCTCTAATTGCCCGCTCTTACCCCGGTACACTCGAGCTCTCTGTAGACTTAGTGAGAGAGTCTAGAACCAGAGGCCACAGCCTCAGAATTAAAGGACGTTCCTTTAGGAAGGAGATGAAGAGGAATTTATTTCGTCAGAGGGTGCTGAATCTGTGGAATTCATTGCCACAGACGGCTGTGGAGGCGAAAGCCGATGTATATTGTTAATGCAGAGATAGATAGATTCTTGATTAGTACGGGTGTCAGGGGTTATAGGGAGAAGGCAGGAGAATGGGGTTAGGAGGGAGAGATAGATCGGCCATGATTGAACGGCGGAGAAGACTTGATGGGCCGAATGGCCTAATTCTGCTCCTACAACTTATGACCTTGGTCCCAGTAGCTTTATTCCCTGCCAGTTGTAGCCATACGGCTTGTGTTGTGTGTGTCTGTTTACTTGCAGTTGTGGCTCAGTGTGTGTGTGTGTCTGTGTGTAATGGCAGATCTACCATCATGGTAGATCTGCAAATAATTTACTCAGGATTGCGTGTCTAACACAACCCAAAGGGCTGTCCAAGGGTTTCACACAAAGGGTGGTGGGTGTATGGAACAAGCTGCCAGAGGAGGTAGTTGAGGCTGGGACTATCCCATCGTTTAACAGTTGGACAGGTACATGGATAGTGTTAACGAAGAAACTGCAGATGCTGGAGAATCGAGGGTTACACAAAAAGCTGGAGAAACTCAGCGGGTGCAGCAGCATTTAAGAGGCGAAGGAGATAGGCGACGTTTCGGGTCGAGACCCTTCTTCAGACTGGTCAGGGATCAGGGAAACGAGAGATATAGACAGTGATGTGGAGAGATAAAGAACAATGAATGAAAGATATGCAAAAAAGTATCGATGATAAAGGGAACAAGCCATTGTAAGCTGTTTGTGGTGTGAAAATGAGAAGCTAGTGCGACTAGGGTGGGGGAGGGAGATAGAGATAGAGGGTACATGGATAGGACAGGTTTAGAGGGTTATGAACCAAGTGCAGGCAAGTGGGACTAGGGTAGCTGGGACATTGTTGGCCGGTGTGGGCGAGTTGGGCCGGAGGGCCTGTTTACACACTGTATCACTCTATGACTCTCTATAACTCCACACGGTGTTAGCCTGACACACAACACGGTCACCTTATAACCAGGAGAGGGAGCTATTGAACCACAACAGTGACTACCTGTTGAGAATCTAAAAGACCAACATTATTGCCCCACTCAGCAGGTCAGGCAACGACTGTGGAGAGACAAACACTGTGACTTTGCTGGCTCTTCCCCAGGTGTACCCTGTCTTGCTGAGGGTTTTCCAGCTGCTCTGCTTTACTGCAGTTCAGTTTTGGTTATCCTGCTACGGGAAGGTGGAAAACAAGGTGCGGAGAAGATTTACGAGAATGTTGCCAGGACTTGATGGCCTGAGCTATGGGGAGAGGTTAGGTAGGCGAGGAATTTATTCCTTGAAGCGCAGGAGGACGAAGTGTGATCTTATAGAGGTGCATAAGATTATGAAGGGGATAGAGTTGATGCACCATTTACCCAGGGAACATAGGTTTAAGGTGGGGGGGGGGGGGTAGTTAAAAGGAACCTAATAGGGATCTAATAGGAACCTAAGGGGCAATGATTTTGCACAAAGAATGGTAGGAACAAACTGGTGGAGGAGGTAGCAGATTTAACGTAACTGTCCACGTATCTTTTAAATGTCGTTATGCTACCCGCCTCAACTACCTCCCCTGGCAGCTCGTTCCTTATAACCACATCATTAAACCTCTGTGCTCTCGTTCTTGATAATCCCGCACTGGGTAAAAACACTCTGCATTCACCCTATATCTATTCCCCTCATGATCGTATACACCTCGAGAAGATCGCCCCTCAGAGCTCCGAGGAATAAAGTCCCAATCCTGCCCAACATCTCCTGATGCATCTGTCCTTTGAATCCCGTCGACATTCCGAAGAAGGGTCTCGACACGAAACGTCGCCTATTCCTTCTCTCCTCAGATGCTGCCTCACCCGCTGAGTTTCTCCAGCATCTTTAGTCTACCTTCGATTTTGCAGCATCTGCAGTTCCTTCTTGAACACTTGCCAAACGATGCCCAGCCCCTACCCCTCTCCCAGCTCCCCCCCCCCCCATGTACCCCCCCCATGTACAGCCCCTACCCCTCTCCCAGCTTTCTCCCCCACCCCCCTCCTCCCACCCCCTCAATCAGTGCAAAGCATGCACATGGAGTTATAGTTCTTTGCCACATAGAGGCCAAGTCAGTGGATATTTTTGTCAGAGATAGATAGATTCTTGATTAGTACAGGTGTCAGGGGTTATAGGGAGAAGGCAGGAGGATGGGGTTAGGAGGGAGAGATAGATCAGACATAATTGAATGGTGGAGTAGACTTGAAGGGCCGAATTACCCAATTCTACTCATATTCCTTATGACCGTGTGACCTAATGTGGAAACAGGCCCTTCGGCCCAACTTGCCCACACCGACCAAGAAGACCCATCTACACGAGTCCCACCTGCCTGTAAGGTCACCTCTCCGTGTTCCCCAGAGATGCTGCCTAACCTGCTGAGTGACTCCAGCACTTTTTATTTGTGAAAAGTACAGAGTCTGTAGTTCCTTGTGTACACAATGATCAGTGTTGTTTGGCTGCTGGCATCTGTCCCACTCCAATGCCTACACGCCTTCCGTGAGGCAGGTGTAACCAGCGGACCTCGTGGCGCAACGGTAGCGCGTCTGACTCCAGATCAGAAGGCTGCGTGTTCGAATCACGTCGGGGTCACAACCGCTAATGATGGATTTTGTTATCAAGTGTTATTGGCGAGTCCAGTTTCATTCGCGGACACAACGCACTTTCACCTTTGATGCACATGCAACCTTCGTTAAATAAACAACAACAAGATATGACGATTTTGATCACAATTGCCGACTGAAAACCTGCAAATGTTTCCTGTTGTGGAAAGATCCGACCATTATTGGAAAAAAAGGACACAGAAATCTGGAGTTTTTCAGCGGGACGGTGACTCTGGTGGCTTTTCGGGTCGGTACCCTCCCTCGGACCCGCAACATCACCCATCCTTTTTCTCCAAAGATGCTGCCTGTCCCGCTGAGTTACTCCAGCATTTTGTGCCTATCTTCGGTGTAAACCAGCACTTCCTGCACTATTATTGAAATACCTGCAGAGAAGCGTGACATCTGAAATAAAACCTGGATATTTTGCAAACTCAGGTCGCAGCAATCTCCCAGCGCCAGACACCAAGGGCTCGATCCTGACCATGGGAGCTGTCTGTACGGAGTTTATACGTTCTCCCCATGACCGCGTGGGTTCTCTCCGAGTGCTCCGGTTTCCTCCCACACTCAAAAGACGTACAGATTTGTAGATTAATTGGATGGTATAATTGTAAATTGTCCCCAGTGTGTGTAGCATAGTGTGAATGTGCGGGGATCGCTGGTCAGTACGGACTCGGTGGGCCGAATGGCCTATTTTCGCGCTATCTCTCATACAGCACAGAAACATGCCCTTCGGCCCAACTTGCCCATGCCGGCCATGATGCCCCATCTACACTGTTGGTCCATATCCCTGTAAAAATCCGATCTACGTATTTTGAATGCTGTTATAGTCCCTGCGTCAACTACCTCCCTTGGCAGCTCGTTTCAGAAACACACCATTATTGTTTTAAATAAGGAACTGCAGATGCTGGAGAATCGAGGGTACACAGAAGGCTGGAGAAACTCAGCGGGTGCAGCAGCATCTAAGGAGCGAAGGAGATAGGCGACGTTTCGGGTCGAGACCAACATTATTGTTTGTTTATTTTTCTGCAATATTTATATATACACAAAGTGCTAGCGGTTCGGGCAGCACCTATATATATATAATATAATCGCCCGCCCCACATATTCCATATTTTTCCTCTCACTTTAAAACAGTGATGGCAGCGGTGGGATTCGAACCCACGCCTCCGAAGAGACTGGAGCCTTAATCCAGCGCCTTAGACCGCTCGGCCACGCTACCCAATTATGCTAGTGTATAATAATTGTAATAATAAAGTTACATATACATAACTTTATATTAACCAGAATACATATAATATACACATATGTATATCCCAAAATGTACACATATATATGTACAAATACATATATACATATTTTGGGATATATATATAATATGCACACATATATATATATATCCCAAAATGTATATTATATATAATATATATATATATATATATAATTCTTGCGCACACACACACACGTACACGTACACACACACACACACACACACACCCACACACACCCACACACCCACACACCCACAAATATATATATATATATATTTAGTGCAAGAATTAATATATTTTATTACAGAGTGCTATGTTTACTGTTATCTGTTGTGTTGTGCGGCCGTTTCCGGTATGTGTGGCATTAAAACACTCGACTCTCTGTGTGAAAAAGTGGCGGCCGCCCCACATATTCCTTATTTTTCCTCTCACTTTAAAACAGTGATGGCAGCGGTGGGATTCGAACCCACGCCCCCGAAGAGACTGGAGCCTTAATCCAGCGCCTTAGACCGCTCGGCCACGCTACCCACTCTGCCTGCGACGCTGTGGGTTTCCTCCGGGTACTTTGGTTTCCTGCCACAGGAAATTGGTTAATTAATTGGACCCTTAAAAAATGCCCCCCTAGTGTGTAGTGATTGAATGAGAAAGTGGGATAGCAGAACCAGCGAATTGGTGATCGAGGGTTGGTGCGGCCAAAGGGCCTATTCCCATGCTGTCTCTCTAAACCAAACCTAGTGTAGAGGGTCGGAGCTATAAGGAGAGGTTGAGTAGACTGGGTCTCTACTCTTGGAGCGAAGGAGGATGAGGGGTGATCTTATTGAGGTGTATAAAATCATGAGAGGAATAGATCGGGTAGAAGCACAGAGTCTCTTGCCCAGAATAGAGGAATCGAGGACCAGAGGACATAGGTTTCAAAGGGTTCAGAGGGTTTTTATTGTCACGTGTACCAATTAAGGTGCCGTGATATTCGTATTACCATACAGCCATACGGAAAAAAAGCAACAAGACACACAACTACATAAAGGTTACCATAAACATCCACCACAGCGGATTCCACACATTCCCCACTGTGATGGAAGGTAATAAAGTCTAATCTTCTGCCCCAAGTTTTCGCCCGCTGTCAGGGCAGTCGAACCATACATCGGGGCAATCGAAGCTCTCCACGTCGGTGCGGTCGACGCTCCTGCGGCTTGGAGCTCCCGAAGTCGCTCTCTAACCAGAGAGTTAGATGTTAACGATGTTAAAGTCCGCAGGCTCCCGCAGTTGGAGCTCTCAAAGTAGGTCCAACAGAATCCTCCAGCTCCTCGATGTTAGGCCGCAGTGTGGACGGAGATACGATACAGGAAAAAAATCACATCTCCGGCTATCCAAACTCCCCCAACCCATCCCCCACATAAAACAAGCTAAAGAACACTAACAACATACATTTAACACATACTAAAGAAACAACAGATAAGGAAGGGACAGACAGACTGTTGGCGAGGCAGCCATTTCTGCCGCCACCGGTGGTATAGGTTTAAAGTGAAGGGGGAAAGATTTAATAGGAATCTGAGGGATAACTTTTTCACACAAAGGGTGGTCGGTGTATGGAACAAGCTGCCTGAGGAGGTCGCTGAGGCTGGGACTATCCCAACGTTTAAGAAACAGTCAGACAGGTACATGGATAGGACAGGTTTGGAGGGATATGGACCAAACGCGGGCAGGTGGGACTAGTGTAGCTGGGACATGTTGGCCGGTGTGGGCCTGTATCCACGTTGCATCACCCTATGACTCTGAACCTATATTGCTCAATGGAGCATTAGTGGGTGAGTCATATCAGTATCAGAGGAGTTGACAGTGCAGAGCGCTCACAGCTGAAGTGTGTGGCTGTGATCGAACAGCGGTCAGTCATCTACCTTGTGACCACAGCAACTCCAGTTCAAATCCCAGTCATGGCAACTTATAGTTTATGCGTTTGACCATTAGCCTCCCCCACATCTTTAACACTCATCTTTTGCCTCCCGGTGGGTCGAGCGGACTCGTGGTGCAACGGTACTGTGTCTGACTCTAGAACAGAAGGTTGCATGTTCGAATCACATCACAAATGCGCTGAAGGATTTTGTTATCAAGTGTTACTGGGTCAGAAGGTCATTCGGCCCTTCGAGCCAGTATCGCCATTCAAAGAAGTCTGAAGAAGGTGCCTATTTCCTTCACTCCATCCATAGATGCGGCTGCACCCGCTGAGTTTCTCCAGCTTTTTTGTCTACCTTCGGCATTCAATATGATCATGGCTGATCATCCAACATCAGTACCCCGTTCCGGCATTTTCCCCATATCCTAGGTTCCATATCCATATTCCATATCCATATTCCCCATATCCATATCCTAGACTCTCTCCGACATCATCTCTTGCTGTTCCTTCCTACACACTCACCGTCTATATCTCTCATTTCCCTCTCCCCTGACTCTCAGTCTGAAGAAGGGTCTCGAACCGAAACGTCACCTATTCCCTTTCCCCAGAGATGCTGCCTGTCTCGTTGAGTTACCCAGCACTTTGTATCTGTCTTAGTTCATTCATTAAGTCAGCACACTTTCATCTTTGAAGGGTGGCACAGCAGCTGCTGCCTTGGAGGCTCCGAGATCTGTTGCCTAAAATTGGAGAATTCAACACTCATACCAAGCGGAATATAAGATGCTGTGAATATAAACTTGCTTTCTGGGTGTTTACCATCGGATCATCACCCAGTGGAGAACAATGGAATATTAACAGCCTGATTGCCTCAATGTAAGGGTTACGGAAGTTATAAACAAGTTATTTTAAGTTATAAACAAGTTACTTATTTTTACTTTTGTATTCTTAATAATACATTTATATCCTTGTATTAAACATAAACTAAAATGATGTGTGTAACAGTATAAAATGGCTTTAGCTAAAACATAGCTGGGAGATTAAAAAGCAATAGTTTGGAATTTAAGGGTGGCGAGTGAAGGAGAGATACGAGGGGAAATGTAAAGTTTAATAATATTGAGCCAAGGTTGGAATTTAATGGTGGCGAGATAGAGAAAATTAGAATTGACGAAAGATTGATGAGAAAGAAGTACAGCATGCAAGATAAAGCAGCAGAGATAGGGCTAGAAACTAATAAAAAGCTGCTTGATTCTGGGATTCAGAGAGCAATTAGAGAATGGACAGGTGGTGTCGTTTCTGAATGTTCCAAGCTGATATTTGCAAATAAAGGCTTTCGTCTTCTTGAAGAATTCTCTGTGTCTGTGTCATATTATCCAAATTTGAGTCTTAAAACCACGACAAAATTGGCGCAGCGAGCAGGGTCGGTGAGAGACTGTTAATTAAAAAACAAACAGCTCAGGGCACTTCCCAGACCCTCTGGCTCCTGGAGACAACAGGAAAAGGGTGGCCACCCAACAAAATTATTATGCGGTTTTCCGCTCCATTTGGACTAATACCCTGTTCAACATGAGAAGCCACTGGGGACACAGAAGTGCCTAGGTAGGGGTTCGCACGGACGAGGCAGTTTTAAAGAGTTTATTAAGTCCTCGTGGATACCACCCTGAGAGGTCAGGGGTTTGCACGGGCAAAATACAAATTTGGAGTAAGTGGGTAACAGAAACAGTGTACACAGTGATAACATATTGTAGAATAGCAGAAAGTAGAATAGCAATAAGAATAGTGTAATGTAATTATAGTGACTACGAGGACCGAGGAGGTATAAGGACTGAGTTTCTTGACTGCTTGTGGAGATAAAATTGCTGCATTCTCTCTGCTGAGAGATCAAGACAAAAAAGTGTTTCTTTGTTTAGAGATCAATGGGAGTGGGTGTGGTCAGATGTTGAGCGACTAGGATTTTGATTGGTTGTGATCTTAGTGGGGTGTGGTTAGAATTTGAGTGATGGTGAGTCTGACTAATCACGATCTGAATCAATGTCCAATCTCAGCGCTCAGGAACCTGACTGATAGGGGATTAGACCATCCTACTTTAACTTAAAAGGGGAGGTAAGAATTATATAAATGTCGCACCAGCTAATTTTGCTTACAATGGCTTGGTTCCCTTTATGATTTATATCTGTGTAGAAAATTGCATAAATTCTTTGAAGTAAGAATGGAACAAATGTGATTTGTGTGTAAAAACCAGTTTTGAATGAATGAGGAAGTTCATATATGTGATAAGTCTTTTGTTTGTTGTAGGCCACATGCTGTAAGGGTAGGTGTGTGTGTTCCTTTAAGAAATTGTAAGCAATGGGGGAGGTTACTAACAGCTGTAAGGTAATGAACAACGCTTTGTATCATCGCAGCTTAAAAGGGGAAAGTTGGAAAATGGAGGTTGCTTGGTTTTGCTGATGCTTCTATAGATTTCTTTTCAGTAAAGTTAATTTGGAAAATTGTTACTAGTACTAGGAATTGGAAATAAAATAGTGGTGATTAAATTGCTGAAACATGACCAGCTTTTGTGGTTTGTTTAGATAAACATTCTGGTTGGAGAAGGGTAATGATTGTTTGCTGAGATTTTCAGAAACAGTTGTGAGGAAGTGGCCCAAGGACGGCACTTTCAAGATAAATGTGTGACAAGATGGAAGTGTAAATTATGAATTGTATGCCACAGATAAGTTAGAAAGGTGGGAAAAGAGGAGAGGAAAGGAATTAGATGTATTTAAGCAGTTTAGAGAGAAAAGAAGAGAGAGGCAGTGAGGAGGTAACAGAAGTAGGAAACGACAGGTGTGAAAGTAATAAATCAGGAGGAGTCAGTGGAAGATTTTAAAAGAAAGGTGAATGAATTTGCAAAGGAGGATAAACTATCTGAGAAGTAAGAAATTGAGTTTAGAATAAGAAAGAAGGCATATCAAAAAGGATTAAAGTGGGAAGCAGAGGGTTAAATTGATGAGACTGCTTTAAAAAGATAAGAGCAGGACAGACACAGATTATCCTTTGGGGCACCCATAAACTGAGAGGGCTAAAAAAAAACCTTACCCAATGTTCCTGATGGGGCAGGAAATGGATTAGGGCTTTGGAGGAGGAGAACGTAGGACGATTATTGGTTATGGGAGATTTGAAGGCACTGTTGGTGAAAGTGATCGGAACCACTAAACTGACAGAACGCCTGAAGATGGCTGGTATAAAAATGCAGTGAACAATGCAATAAACAATGGCATGCTATTTGACAGTCAGGCAGAGGGTATGGCAGGCCCTCAGACAATAATCCAGCAGCCTATCTGGAGAACCAGCTGAAAAGGTGGAGACTGGAAAATGAACAAGAAACAGAAGGTAACCAGTTAATGACCACTATATTTAGAACCACTGTGGTGGATGTCATTCCTCCTAAAGTCAAGTCTAGATTGGAGGAGGTGGTGGGATTGTAATCTATTTCCCACCCCTGATTCAGCGATCATTTGGTCAATGAGGTTGAGAAATATCGCAAAGATAGGAAAAAGACTTGCAGACCAGCAGGAAGAGGTGCAGAGGAAAATTATGCAAATGTAACTTGAAGATCTCAAAAATAAAGAGCGTGAAAAAGGAAAGACAATGTTGTCAATAACAACAGACCTGGTGGAAAAGACTGAAATAAGTGATGCACCGACACACAGTGAGTCCTATGACAGAGCCAAACAGGGGCTAGAGAATTCCATGCCACTAATAAATGTCTTTGGGAGAGTGTTTTTTCAAATGCCCTATCAGGAGTGAAATAAATCTGGATATAAGCCCAGACAGGACTGGGGTCCCCAAGGGAGGGAGGGAGGGCTCTCAAGGAAGAGGTCAAGAAAGGCTAGTAAGGAAGACAGGCAATATATAAGGTGTGTTGGGGGTGTGAACAGGTATGGTAATCAGGAAATAATAATAATTAAGATAGTGGTGAACATAGCTATGGTAAGAACATTAAGAAGAGGTATTAAATACACCTAGGCTAGGATGCAGCAGGGTTTGAAATACTAGCCCCATGTTTTTAATCAGATGTTATAGGCAGATTTGGAAGGTGTTGATATAGTATGTGGATGATTTGTTGGTTTGTTCCACAAGTGAAAAGCAATGTGAGAGAGACGTTGTAATTATCTTGGTAAAGATGGCATAGGAGGTCATAAAGTATCAAGGAAGAAGGTGGTGTTTTGTCAGCAGCACGTAGAATATTTGGACGTGTAATATCTAAAGAAGTAAAAGCTAAGCGCAGGATCAAATTGAAGCGATAATTGAAGTTCCCAAACCTCAGACAGTAGGACAGATGATGATGATCTTGGGAATGGCAGTATATAGTCCAGACTAGATTGGAAAGTAAGGTAATCAAATTGGAAGCTTGCCTGCAATCTTGCTTAGCTCAGTTGGCAGAAATGAAGGCTTTAAGAGCAGCATGTGACATGAGGGAAGGTGAGAAAGCTGAAGTTTACACCGACTAAGCATATGTACATGGGGTCTGACACATGTTTGGAGCAGTAGGGAAACAGGACTACTTTGAGAAAAGCAACGGAGACCCCATGCAAAGTTAGCAGTAAAGTACAGACCTGATAACGGAAAAGATGAAGCCAGGGGCACCAGCTGTCATTAAATGCCAAGCACATAAGAAGTGAAATCAAAGTGCAGAGAAAGCAGCCAGAACAGCATCTGGAGGATGATCAGCTGTTATTGCACCTAAGGTAAGTTTGGTCAGACTTGGGTACAAGAAGGCTACAGGCCCTTAGAGTAGAACACAGATTTGGGTGTGTAACACCTGCAGTCACAGGACATGGTGGAAAGAATAAATGGAGCATTGAAGGTTAATATAAATACGATTTGTGTAACTACAAGGTTGAATTGGATCGATGCCCTGCCATTGGCTCTGAAGAGATGTTGCATGCAAAACTAACCAAATAACCCACATAACATCACATGAGATGCTTACTGGCTGACCCATGCCGGTGGCACAATGGAGAGGTCCCTACAAGGGACCGAGTTTGGAACAGTTAGAGGTAGAATTTAAGAAGTATATGTAACAGTTAATAGTAAGATTAAATGAGAACTTACCAGTTTGAAGTTTGATCCTTAGTTTATGAGGAGTTACGTTGAGGGATTACGTGAAGAAGCCCCGCCAGGCGCATGCGAGTCATACTTCAAAGCAGCGGCATGAAAACACAGAAAACAAATAGCCGAAGTAACATAGTAAGGCTTTTAGAAGACTAGAACTACCAGATGATCTCTTAGATTATGAGGGTGGGAGCGGAGGGCACGTAATCCCTCAACGTAACTCCTCATAAAATAAGGATCAAACTTCAAAATGGTAAGTTCTCGTTTAATCTTACTATTTTACTTCGGAGTCACGTGAGTGACTACGTGAAGATTTCAAAGCTCTGTGTTTTCATGCCGTAGATGCACTCCATACGACAATCTGCTTCGGTTGACACAGTAGTGAATAAATAATATATTGAACATTGCTTCGAATTATTCAATAACTATTTTTAATAACAAAAAACAGTAATAACCACTCTGTCCCGGGGGAAATTACAAACAATGATATAAAACAAAGCAAATGAATTAAATGGAACCCAAAACAGCATGCCCAAACCGTGGCACGGTCTGTACAGGTTTGTCATAGAATTTTGAAAATGTTGATTCTCTAGACCATCCTGAGGCTGCGAGGATTTGGTCTAGCGGCACGTCCTGAGCCTTCGCCGCGGATGTTGATGCCGCCCTGGTGGAGTGAGATTTAAATACATGAGTGTCGACTCCAGCATAATTGAGAACCTGTTTCAACCATCTAGAAATAGTTTGTACTGACACTCTTTTATATGGCTTTTTGTGACTAATGAGCAGTCCTGTCTCAGAACCTCTGAGACTCCTTGTTAACTCAATATATTGGCTTAAGTGTTTAACTACACATAACATTTGGTCAACAGGATATGCTTTAAACGTCACCTTGGTTCCTGCCATACCTGGCCTGCTTTGTTTGATTAAATCATAGACATAAAATGTGATGTCATTTACAGACAAATGCATACAATCTATTTGTAACAATAGTAATGTTTGTACATGTTGTGCTGAACCAGCGCCATTAGCATAACTACTTTAAGAGTTAATCCCTGCATAGATAATGACGTAATTGGAGCCCATTGCCGAAGCAGTGTGAGAACTATACTGATATCCCAGATTTCTGTATATCTAGGTTTAGGAGGGTTTTTGACTGCCCTAAATAGGAGGACAAAGCACTCCGTTAATAGTTAATGGCACTATAACTCAAGTGCTCATCAAAATGCGACTTAGCAAGGAACTCCAACACATCACATATGCTTGCAGTATGATAAGATATATTTGATTGTACACAGAACATCTCCAATTTCTTTATGTGAACCACATATTGTTTTTGAGTGCTATTTCTCCAGGCTGCAGTGATAACCTCCATGGTCCTGTTCGACAATCCAAGGCCTTGGAATGGTCTGGTCACAACCTGCAGACCAACAAATTAATACGGTCATGTAACGGGTGACTTTCTCCTGTAACCGGATGCACCAACAAATTACTGCAGCTGGGAATCATCATGAATGGCTGAGCCATCATTCTGAGTACTAATGGGAACCATGATTGTGTTGGCCAATCTGAGACCACCAAAACGCCTGTGGTGGAGTCACGCCCTACTTTGGTGAGGCATTTTGTGATCAGACAAAATGGAGGAAATGCATAAAAGAATGAGTGTAACGAGAATGCATCCACGGCTACTGCTCCTGGATCTGGCTCCCATGAAACATATTTAGGCAACTGGTGATTTAATCTGGATGCAAACAGATCAATATCTGGCAACCCAAATTGAGTGACAATTGTTTGAAAAATCTCAGAATTCAACATCCATTCTATATTGTCATTAAACTTTTACGACCTATGGTCTGCCAACACATTGTCGATACCTGGTAAATAGAAGGCTGAAACCCAGATGTTCCTTGAAATACACCAATGCCACATGAGGTTAGTCAAGTTATCACATGATACTGATCTTGCTTCTCCCATATGATTAATATATGCCACTGCTGTGGTGTTATCATTCTGGAGTTGAACGTGTAAATTATTCATTGTGGAGCAATATGCCTTTAACCCATAAAATGCCCCCAATAATTCCAAATAATTTATCCCTTGTGTGTGGAGAATCAAACCTTCTTGTTCATTCCATCTACCCCCACAGCTAGACTCGGTGTCCGTAGCCCCCCATCCGAGAGCACTTACATCAGTCTGTAAGATCACTGAAGGTTCTTGCACCAAAATGTTATTGGTAGCTTGACTAACATTAACAATCCACCACTGCAATTCTGGTAGAGCTGTGGTTGGAAACTGCATAACCCAATCAAAATGGCCTGCATGCTCTTTTAGTGCTTGTCACTTGCTCTTTGCAAATGTTGATAATGCAAAGGTCCGAACTGTACTGCAGGGAAAGCTGCTACCAATTTCCCAATGACCTTAGCGACTTCTCGGATGGAGGAATAAAGTTTTTGTGTGAGGCAAGTACAGACATTAGCAATATCCACAACCTTGGCTGTTGGTAATGTTACTGTCATATCAACTGAATCAACAAGAAATCCCAAATTCTCAATATTTTGGGTTGGCTGTAACTTGGACTTAGTTGGATGGACCAAAAACCCTAATGTTTCAAACACATTTTTGGTTGCTGCAACCAACTCTTCAGCTGCCTCTTTAGTGTTGCTGATAATTAAGATATCATCTAAATAAGCTATGACAATGTGATTATGGGCCCTCAATAGCCCCAGCACAGGTTTTAACAATTTAGTAAATAGCCCAGGTGCTGAACTTAATCTATTAGGCAATGCTTTGTATTGCCACAGCTGTCCCATCCAATTAAATTTCAAGTACCTGCGATAATGAGCATGAATTGGCACTGAATAATATGCATCTTGCAAATCAATAGTTGCCATAAACAGCCCTGTGATACCAGCTGTTTAGCAGTAACGAAGGTGTCTATTTTAAAATGCCTATAGAGAACTGAATAATTTAAGTGAGTGAGGTCCAGAATTACTCTACAACCCCCATCTTTTTTAGGTCGGGGGAATATATTAGACACAAATTGTTGAGGATGATTAATGGCTTTCTCAATCACTCCTTTTTGGCATAAATTCTTAATCTCATCGTTTACCTGTTCAGTCTCTGGAGCAGAAAACACCAACATCTTATTAGGCTTGTGCTGTTGAGGTGGATCTGTCCCTGAGATAAACTCAATGGTAGAACCTGACACAGTATTGAGTATAAACATATCAGATGTTATACAGCACCATTCATTATAAAACAATTGTAATCTACCTCCAATAGGAGGTTGTCCACCAGAAACTTTATCGTTAACAAAAATTCCCTGTACCTCTACAGTTGGCCTGTAAGTCTGTTGTCTGCCCACATTGGGGTTGTAGCCGGTCTGTCTTGGTGGGTAAACTCGTGGCCTCCCCCTGCTGGGCCCAGCACCTGGATCCGATCTTCGGTACATTAAACCAGGCTTTCGTATCGGTGGCCTTGAGATGTTTGGCTTCATTAAACCAATTGTCTTAGCCTCATCATCGATTTCTCGAATTTGTTTGATGAGGTCTATTCCAAATAGGAATTCAGGTGTTTGCACATTAGTCGCCTCACATAAAGCAGCAAATTTTTGATTTAGTGTTGGCCTGATGGCGATTTTCCTGATGCAATTCACTGAAAAAAATGCATTGCATAAAAGGGCCAGCATATCTTTCTGGGTATGCGTGATCATTGTCCCTTTGACCATTTTGCCAAATGCAGTAATTGCTGCAGCCACCAGTTGGAGGACGTGTTGAAACCGAACCTCCTGTCCCCTCATAGTTGGACTCATGGGTGCCCAGATTGCTGGGTTCACCGTGGGCACCTTGAGTGATGCACATTGACAGGTGTTTTATATTTACCAGTAGTCTCTTGCATCATGGTTTGTTGGAGCTGGTGAGGCACCAAATAATTTATATTGTTGGCAAGATACTCGTCCATTGCCTCACCAGTCCCTTCCGGAATAGCAAAACTCATTGCTATTTCCGGGACACCCGGAGCATTGCTCTTGTGCTCTGGTGTATGCACATGAGCAGGGACACCAGAATCAGGGACAGCTTCATCCTGCCCTGCTTCTCCCAAGTCATACTGTAGGGAGGCATCCCCCAGTCCTATACAAGGTGCTGGAAGGAAATCCCCTTGCTGATAATCCACATTTTCTGCCTCGTATGGGCCTCCGGGACCAGCTGTCTGGGGAATCAATGGGGCCTTTGACCCTTGGTTAATCAAAGTTTGGAGCATCATCTCCATGTTTTGCATCCTCCCCCACATTATTTTATTATCCGGAGTGGAGTCTTCTTCGTCTTCGGACCCGTCAGACAAAACGGGTCTGATAGACTTTCTTTTAGCTTTCCTATGGCTATCAGTGGCCTGAGGCTCCTGAGTCCCTGGAGCTGGTGTGGAAAGTTCACTAGCTGGTATAACGGCTTTCGGTAAAATGGCACCCGGTATCGGAACCGGCGTTGCCTCTCTAATCTCCTGACCCGATCTAATTTGCGAATCCGCATCGCTGGATCCACTCACGTGACTCCAAAGTAAAATTATGATATACAAGTCTATTTATGCACAGGCAAAGTACAAGCAGTTGGAGGTGGACCAGGAGGAAGGACCCTTTAAACCTGGAGACAAGGTGTATGTATGAGCTTTCTGAACCACCCACCACTGTTCAGGTAGAAGGTTGATCTACCTGGTACCATTTCAATCATTACATACGACTCGATAATAGCCCTGAGGTAAGTGAACAGGAGGACAAAGGTGAGGGAAGAGCAGAGTTCTAACAAGAACGTTGTTTGACGTCAGTGGTGGGCAAATTAATGGAAAGGATACTTAAAGATAATATATATAAGCATCTGGATAAACAGGGTCTGATTAGGAACAGTCAACATGGATTTGTGCCTGGAAGGTCATGTTTGACAAATCTTCTTGAATTTCTTGAAGAGGTTACTAGGGAAATTGATGAGGGTAAAGTGGTTGATGTTGTCTATATGGACTTCAGTAAGGCCTTTGACAAGGTTACATATGGAAGGTTGGTTAAGAAAGTTTAATTGTTGGGTATTATTGGCGGGGTAGCAAGATGGATTGAACAGTGGCTGAATGGGAGATGCCAGAGAGTAATGGTGGATGGCTGTTTGTCAGGTTGGAGGCTGGTGAATAGTGGGGTGCCTCAGGAATCTGTGTTGGGTCCACTGTTTTTTGTCATATACATCAATTATCTGGATGATGGTGTGGTAAATTGGATTAGTAAGTATGTAGATGATACTAAGATAGGTGATGTTGTGGATATTGAAGTAGATTTTCAAAGTCTACAGAGAGATTTAGGCCCTTTGGAAGAGTGGGATGAAAGATGGCAGATGGAGTTTAATGCTGATAAGTGTGAGGTGCTACATCTTGGCAGGACAAATCAAAATAGGACGTACATGGTAAATTGTAGCGAATTGAGGAATGCAGTTGAACAGAGGGATCTAGGAATAACTGTGCATAGTTCCCTGAAGGTGGAATCTCATGTTGATAGGATGGTAAAGAAAGCTTTTGGTGTGCTGGCCTTTATAAATCAGAGCATTGAGTATAGAAGTTGGGATGTAATTTTAAAATTGTACAAGGCATTGATGAGGCCAATTCTGGAGTATGGTGTACAATTTTGGTCGCCAATTTATAGGAAAGATGTCAACAAAATAGAGTGAGTACAGAAGAGATTTACTAGAATGTTGCCTGGGTTTCAGCAACTAAATTACAGAGAAAGGTTGAACAAGTTAGGTCTTTATTGTTTGGAATGCAGAAGGTTAAGGGGGGGACTTGATGGAGGTCTTTAAAATGATGAGAGGGATAGACAGAGGTGATGTGGATAAGTTTTTTCCATTGAGAGTAGGGAAGATTCAAACAAGAGGACATGATTTGAGAATTAAGGGACAGATGTTTAGGGGTAACATGAGGCAGAACTTCTTTACTCAGAGAGTGGTAGCTGTGTGGAATGAGCTTCCAGTGAAAGCGGTTGAGGCAGGTTCCATTTTATCATTTCAAAATAAATTGGATAGGTTTATAAACGGGAAAGGAATGGAGGGTTATGGTCTGAGTGCCGGTAGATGGGACTCGGGGAGAATAAGTGTTAGGCACGGACTAGAAGGGCCAAGATGGCCTGTTTCCGCGCTGTAATTGTTATATGGGTAAGATATTGTGAGGTGTTTGGAGACATTAGTGACAATGAGACCGGTGAAAATAAGGTCAGAATGAGGGGGTGTATGTGTCTTGTTTGAGGAACAATGTTTCACCTTCATACGTAGTAATACTAGCCCAGAGAGGTCTTTCACTAAAGCCATGGATAAGCTAAAAAACCAAAGGAGTGAGGTTAAAAGAAACGTAGGGTTCAGACATCAATTGTTTGGATGGCTGGAGAGGATGTTGGGGGGTTGGGGAGCATGGCTGATTAAAATTGGCTTGACCATTGGGGTGGCATTACTTGCAGTGGCAATAATGTTGTGCTGTGTTTTCCCCTGTATTAAGTCTCTACTGTGAAGCAACTACCAATGATAACGGGTGAAGATGAATCTGGCCCTCAAGGAAAGTGGACCTCGGCGATAGGATACTGTTACGATGGAGAAGACGTGTTAGGAAAATGTTAAACAAAGTCTGTAAGGGAAGCTGGATCTTTTTTCCTGCCTCGCGTAATGGGGGTGGGTTTTTGTCCCAGTTTCTCAGGGAGTCGGAGAAAGAACACTGCACAGCATTGCACTAACTTAATTAGAAGAGACTGCATTTTAGGGCTCTGTGGGTGATTTGACCTGGGGGATGTGTGTGTGGTTTTCTTTGTCTTTTGAGACTCGTTGGAGTCTCAGAGGAGGGAGTTATATGGAAGTTATAAACAAGTTACTTTAAGTTATAAACAAGTTACTTATTTTTACTTTTGCATTCTTAATAAATACATTTATATCATTGTAATAAACATAAACTAAAATGGTGTGTGTAACAGTATAAAATTGCTTCAGCTAAAACATAGCTGGGAGATTTAAAAAGCAATAGTTTGGAATTTAAGGGTGGCGAGTGAAGGAGAGATACGAGGGGAAATGTAAAGTTTAATAACATTGAGCCAAGGTCGGAATTTAATGGTGGCGAGATAGAGAAAATTAGAACTGAAGAAAGATTGATGAGAAAGGAGTACAGCATGCAAGATAAAGCAGCAGAGATAGGGCAAGAAACTGTAATAAAAAGTTGCATTGTTTCTGGGATTCAGAGCGCAATTAGAGAATGGACAGGCGGCGTCGTCTCTGAATGTTCCAAGCTGATATTTGGAAATAAAGGCTTTCGTCTTCTTGAAGAATTCTCTGTGTCTGTGTCATATTATCCAAATTTGAGTCTTAAAACCACGACAGGGTCTTCTTCGTATCGAGTCTACGCACAAGCCGGAGCTGAACACATTTATCGGCATCTGCATACAATGACAGTGCGTGGTGGTGGGTAGATTAGTGGAAACAGGGCTGTGACGTGGACTCTCTTTCCTTGCTGTCTGTGCGGAGTTCGCTCTTTCCTTGTTTAAGGGTTAAACAAACAGAATGTTGTCCGCTAAATTAGCAGCACAGCGTTCCACACCCTTCGAAAACAAGCACATGTTCCCAAAACAAGTAGAAGATGTTTTCGAACATGTTCACAAACAATGTCTGGTTATGTCTGGGTTTGCCGGGCACAACACTGCCCGGAAAGAACTGCAGATGCTGGTTTAAATCGAAGATAGGGTGGCGTTTCGGGTCGAGACCTTTCTGCGCCCCAAGCTGCTACTAGTGCGGAAGCGCTGCAGATGATGGGCTTAACATGGGAGGGGTATATCATGGGAGAATCTGTCTCTTCATAGATTTGCTCCGTTAAACCACGCTTGGCGAGTGAATGACACCCGGTAAATTGTTTCTCGGTCTTATCTAACTTGTGCAGATGTTCACTCTGAGACAATACAACATTCTGTGGACAATAAACCGACTGAGATTAGATGGAACCAAATATTCTCAAAGTGGGAGCCGTTGAGGGGATCAAAGGAAGGGCTCGAACCACAAGTGGGTCTCCACTTCGCCGTTACATTGGGGGTGAAAAAAAAAAAAACACAACGATAGATACAAAAAGCTGGAGTAACTCAGCGGGTCAGGCAGCATCTCTGGAGAAAATAGAAAGGTGAGGTTTCGGGTCAAGACCCTTCTTCAGACTCAAGTAGGATCCTGACCCGAAATAATCTGAAAAAGGGTCCCGACCCAAAACGTCACCTGTCCATGTTCTCCAGGGATGTTACCCGACCCACGGAGTTACTCCAGCATTTTATGTCTATCTTTGGTATAAACCAACATCTGCAGTTACTTGTTATTATGGAGAAGCACAATGATGGTTTATTTGGATGTGATACCTCAGATTCACACTCCATTCCTGTCTCCATTCAACAGGTTGTCTGTCTCAACTGGATAGAAATATGAACTGAATTGAATTGAAATGAAATAAATTCAATTGAATTCAATTAAATGCGAATAAATGGAGACATACACTTCTAAATGTATATTAAATATACGTAATAGTTTAATAATGTTACTAGTTGGTAATATTAATAGTATTAATAGTCGGTACACACAAAAATACCGTAGTGAGCGGAGCAGTGTAGTTGTGTGTGATGGGGCGGGAGTGGGCTGTAGTTACACGGTGGGAGAGGGGGGCTCTGTTTTACAGACCAGCAAAGCATCGAGGGTTGTTTGTTGCTGCCGGCGTATCTTCTCCTTGTACAAGTCCTTGTAGCAGCTGACGGCGTCCTGCAGTAAGCGGCCGACCTTCAGGCTGCGCTCTCGGTTCGGGTCGTTGACGCTGAGAATGTCCACGACCTGGTCGATGTAGGACAAGGCGTCGGACAGGTGGTCGGTGGTGAGCTGAAGTGGGGCGGGCGGCGAGTCTGTGTCATCCACCGCTTCCGAGGCTCGCTCTTGCTCCAGCCACACGAGGTCTTCATCGGACAGGTCCTCCTGGTGTGAGTCCAGCAGTTGGATCACATCGCCCTCCACCACGTTGTGAAAGCCGGCCTCGTTGGCCAGCGCCACAATGTCCCTGGTGACCTTCTCCACCGTCTCCGCTGGCGGCAGGCTCGTGTTGTTGGTACAACCCGGCCAGATGTTTTTCCAAGCGCCGTTCATTGTCGACGCTTCCACCTCGCCCCACGCCTCAGCGATGTTCTCCATCGCACCCATGATGTTAAAGTTGAGCAAAAGCTCCCGCACTGTTGGTTTATTTTCTCCATCAGACGCACAAACCAATCGCCGGAGAGTCCTCCTTAAGTAATAGCGCTTGAAGTTGGCAATCACACCCTGGTCCATGGGTTGGTACAAGGCTGCCGTCTCGTTGGGCAGGTACTCCACTCTCACGGTACTGGAGAGGTCGTTCAGGTTGAGTGGGCGGCTGGCTCCGTTCTTTACAATGAGCAGAGCCTTGTTGGGAATGTTGCGCTGGGCACAGTACCTCTCCACTGCCGGGCAGAAGTGGCCGATGAACCAGTCGTGGAAGATGGACATGGTCATCCAGGCTTTGCGGTTGGAGCGCCAGACCACAGGGAGGCTGGGCTTGGCGTAGCCACTGAGAGCTCTGGGACTCTCACAGCCGTACACCAAGACGGGCTTCAACTTGAAATCCCCCGCGGCATTGCCTCCCATCAGTAGCGTCAGCCGGTCTTTGGAAGCACTCAAGCTCCTTGCAGCCTTCCCATCTTGTGAAATAAAGGTCCTATCGGGCAGGCGTTTCCAGTACAGACCTGTTTCCTCCACGTTAAACACCTGTTCTGGCAGATACCCATCTTCATCAATCACCTTCTTCAAGACACTGGGCGAATTCCTCACAGCTCCAAAGTCTGTACCAACAAGGTTACCACTGACTTTAATATTGTGCAGATTAAATCGCTTGCAGAACCTGTCGAACCAACTTTTACTGGCCAGGAAAGGTTTTACTCGTGCACCACTTTCCTTTTCCTTCACTAAGTTGTTGTACAGCCTCTTGGCCTTGGCTTGGATGACCATGGAACTTAAAGGCACCTTGCGTTCAGCCTGGTCCTCGATCCACAGACTCAGCAGCCGTTCCATGCTGAGCATCACCTCGCTGCGCCGAAGGAAAAGGGTTCGAGCGCTGACCGGTGCGGCCACTTTGGCGATCGCCTTGATCTTGTCCCGACTGTCCCTTATCGTCCCCACCGTCGATTTAGCCAACACCAAGGTTCTAGCGATGGCACTGAGTTTCTCTCCAGCGTCGAACCTTCGTAAGATATCCAGCTTCACGTCGAGGGAAATCCCTTTCCGGGGTCGTTTAGGCTTGCCCCTTAGGCCCACTGTCCTTCGTTTAGACATGTTGACCTGCAATAAGATGGGCGACCATTAAAACTCTGAAAGGTAGAGGAAGCAATCTGAACCTGCCCGTGCTATACGAAGTCAAGCAAAACCACCATACTGGGCCAGTTGGATTCCTGGAAGAAAAAGGACAGCATTTCTAGTGATATATAAGGACAAATATCAGCTTCCCGAACTGTATTGATACGGGGTGACATTGCACTTCCCCCAGCCTCACCACCATCACAGTACACAGCCCATCCCCTCTCGAGTCTGCTCAGCTGCAGTCTATTCTCACATGGACAAGTGCAGCGAGATACAGGTATAATGAAAACACACGCACACACACACGTACACAAACACTCACACTCACACATTCACACACACACACACACACACACAAGCTCACACTCACTCACACCCACACTCATACGCACGCTCACCCACACACACTCTCACACATTCACACACACACATGCTCACACTCACTCATACACACACATACACACATACACACACTCACTCATACACACACACACACGCAAACGCACACACACACACACACACACACAAACACACACACAAACACACACACAAAAAACACAAAAACATCCATTATAAATTATACACAAACAATACATAAAATCAAATTTCCTCCCATGTCAGGTACTAGACAATAAAGTTTTAAGTTTAGTTTAGTTAAAAAATAAGTTTAGTTAACATCGGCCCACCGAGAACACTATCCGACACACACTGGGGACAATTTACAATGTTATCAAGCTAACTAGCTTGCAAACCATGTACGTCTTTGGAGTGTGGGAGGAATCCGGATCAAACGGGAGAAAGTACAAACTCCATACAGACAGTACCCATAGTCAGGATCGAACCCGGGTCCCTGGCGCTGTAAGGCAGCAACTCTATCGCGGCGCCACTGTGAAAGGTGCAAAGATTAAAGGAGATATGCAGGGCCGGTTTATTTATAACACAGAGGGCGGTGAGTGCGCTGCCAGGGGCAGTGGTGGAGGCAGATGTTTGAGTAGCATTGAAGGGGTTCTAGATGGGCACATGGATATTCAAGGAATGGAGGGGTGTGGATCATGTAGTGATTTTAGTTTAGCTGGGTGCCGTGTTCAGCACGGATATTGTGAACCGAAGGGCGTGTTCTTGTGCCGCACATTTCATATGTTCTGTGTTGTTAGTAAAAAGAAAAACAGAATGTCAAGGCATTAGCTGAAAACACAATTATAAAAAGACAAGTCCAAAGCAGTGTCCTGTTGCTGAGGTGGGATTAGGGTTGTGCGGGTCGATTGAACAGCCTCATAGTTGAAGGAAAGTCGCCATTCCTGAGCCTGTTAGTTATGTTTAGTTTAATTTCGAGATACAGCGCGGAAACAGGTCCCTCGGCCCACCGAGTCCGCACCGACCAGCGATCCCCGCACACTAACGCTATCCTAGAGGTTCCCGGAGGTTTTTGTCAGTCTCCCTAATGGTCGAAAGTGGTTTCCGTTTTAAAAATCGGTAATTTTTTAGTCGAAGCCGGTTGCGATGCCAGTTGAAGGTGGTTGCCGAAGGACAAAAACCTCCGGGAACCGCACGGAAACCTTGGGTGGGGCGCAAAGTCTCCAGAGGTTTCCGTTCAGGTTTCCTAAGTGGGACAGGGGCATTAGGCAGCAACTCTACCGCTGCGCCACCGTGCCGCTACACGTGGTGTGGGACCAGCAACAGTCCTCGTGTTTTGTTTCAGATTTACTCGGTGAGATTTATTCCCTTCTTGTTTTGCTGGTGTAAAGGGAGCGTGATCAGTGAGCAGCCTGGTGCTAGGATAGGTTTGGAACAAGGACCGTTTAACATGAGACCAAAATGCAGACACTCACATGGGCTATGCCTGTCTAATAGTTGCTGCCTGGGGCAGAAGATATTAGTTAAAACAAACTTTGGACGAACTTGGATTGTTTAATCTGGAGCATACGAGGTTAGGAGAGACCAGATGAAAATATATAAACTTATGAGAGGCATTGATGGGTTTATTTAAATACTGTTTTTAGCTGTGTATATGTGGGGGGCGGGGCGGGGGCGGGGCGGGAAAACTTTTTAATCCCTTCCTTGCACGGGTGACCGTCCTTTCCCTGTCGGGTCCCCGTTATCGTTGGGGGCTAGCACCGTGGAGCGGCCTCCAACTGGAACGACCTGGGGCTCCAGTCGCAGAGCCTGCGGACTCACCATCGTGGGGCTGGCCGGCCTCGGAGTGTGGGGAGCTGCTGCGACCGACTCCGGAGCTCGGAGGCTCCAGCTGCAGGCCTGTGGACGGCGACATCGGGAGCTGGTGGGTCCCTGGTGGGAGACCGCTTCCCTGTTCGGAGCCCCGCGGCGCAGCTTCTCCCGGAGTGTGAGAGACCGCCTTCCCGCGGGATCCACGCCCGCGGGGGCTTTAGTGAGAGAAGGAGATTCACTGTGATGGATGTCTGTGTGAATATTTTGTATTTGTAAAATTGCAGAAAGCAAAGTTCCTAAAAAATAAAGTTCATCGTTTGTTTAGTGCAGACTGTCAATATTTTTTCTCCCCAGAGTGGAAATGTCAAAGACTTGAGGGCATAGCTACATGGTCTGGCGAGAAAGTATAAAGGAAAAACAGACACAAAGTGCTGGAGTAACTCAGCGGGTCAGGCAGCATCTCCGGAGAACATGGATAGGTGACCTTTCAATTGGAACCTCTCCATGTTCTCCAGTAATAATGCTGCCTGACCTGCTGTTACTCCAGCACTTTGTGTCTTTTTTTTGTAAACCAGCATCTGCAGTTCCTTGTATCCAGAAGTTTAAAGGAGATGTGTGGAGAAAGGTTTTTTTTACACAGAGAGTGGTCGGTTGTGGAACAGACTGCCAGTGGTAGTGGAAGCAGGGGCGATGTTGGCCTTTAAGAGCCTTTGAGTTAGGCCCAAGGATATGCAGGGCATGGATCACAGGGCATGGAGATTAGTTTAACTTGCTATCCTCTTCAGTATAAACAATAGACAATAGGTGCAGGAATAGGCCATTCGGGCCATCAAGCCAGCACCATTTAATGTGATCATGACTGATCATCCACAATCAGTACCCCGTTCCTGCCTTCTCCCCATATCCCCTGACTCCGCTATTTTTAAGAGACCGATCTAGTTGAGGACTGAAGGACTTGTTATCTTCTCTCCTTATCTGACACCTTTTGTCTTCTGTGCAGGACGAAACTGCAGATGCTAGTTTAAACCAAAGTCAGATACAGAAAAACTGGAAAAACTCAGCAGGTCTGTCATACGCTGAGAGAATGGAGCAGCTGGGCTTGTATAATCTGGAATTTAGAAGGATGAGAGGGGATCTTACTGAAACATATAAGATTAATAAGGGTTTGATCACGCTAGAGGCAGGAAACATGTTCCCGATGTTGGGGATGTCCAGAACCAGGGCCACAGTTTAAGAATAAGGGGTAAGCTATTTAGAACGGAGATGAGGAAACATTTTTTCACACAGAGAGTTGTGAGTCTGTGAAATTCTCTGTCTCAGTGGGCGGTGGAGGCCGGTTCTCTGGATACTTTCAAGAGAGAGATAGAGAGGGATTGAAGATAGGGCTCAGGGGATATGGGGAGAAGGCAGGAACGGGGTACTGATTGTGGATGATCAGCCGTGATCACATTGAATGGCGGTGCTGGCATGAGGGGCCAAATGGCCTTCTCCTGCACACATTGTCTGTTGTCTATTGTCTATTGGGTCAGGCAGCATCTCTGGAGAAGAGGAATAGGTGACGTTACAGGTCGAGACCCTTCTTCAGTCTGATGAAGGGTTCCGACCAGAAATGGCACCTATTCCTTTTCTCCGGAGATGCTGCCTGACCCGCTGAGTTACTCCAGCTTTTTGTGTCTATCTTTTGTCTTCTTTGCATTTCTCACCTTTGTTACTTACTCCAACCATCTGCCAATGAAACCCCCTCTCATTAATCGTCCAATTCCACAAGAACCTCTAACAACCCCCCCTCCCCCCACCCGCCCACACCCCTCCCCTGCCCTTTGCCCCACACAAACTCCCACCTATTTCTCCCCAAACTCCACTCCTGTTTCTTTCCTCCATCTGGCTTCACAATTCACAACTGCAATGCTCTCAAACCTTCTGGAGTGACCTTCCAATCAACTGCCTATCAAAACCCACCCTCGCTTGTGCCCTCCTATTATGTTATGATGAAAGAATGGGTTGACTGGGCTTGTATTCACTTGAATTTGAAGGATGAGAGTCGATCCTATAAAAACGTACAAAATTCTTAAGGGGTTGGACAGGCTAGATGCAGGAAGATTGTTCCCGATGTTGGGGAAGCCCAGGACAAGGAGTCACAGCTTAAGGATAAGGGGGAAATCCTTTAAGACCGAGATGAGAAAGACTTTTTTCACACAGAGAGTGGTGAGTCTCTGGAACTCTCTGCCACAGAGGGTAGTTGAGGCCAGTTCATTGGCTATATTTAAGAGGGAGTTAGATGTGGCCCTTGTGGCTAAGGGGATCAGGGGGTATGGAGAGAAGGCAGGTACGGGATACTGAGTTGGATGATCAGCCATGATCATATTGAATGGCGGTGCAGGCTCGAAGGGCCGAATGGCCTACTCCTGCACCTAATTTCTATGTTCTATGTTTCTAAACATATAACATCCTTAAAGGATTGGACGGGCTAAATGCAGGAACATTTTCCCCATGTTTGGGGAGTCCAGAACCAGGGGTCACAGTTTAAGAATAAGGTGTAGGCCATTTAGGACTGAGATGAGGAAAAATTTTTTCACCCAGAGAGTTGTGAATCTGTGAAATTCTCTGCCACAGAAGGCAATGGAGGCCAATTCACTGGATGTTTTCAAGAGAGAGTTTGATTTAGCTCTTGGGGCTAACGGAATCAAGGGATATGGGGAAAAAGCAGGAAAGGGGATACTGATTTTAGATGATCAGCCATGATCATATTGAATGGTGGTAGTGATGGCTCAAAGGGCCAAATGGCCTCCTCCTGCAACTGTTTTTCTATGTTTCTCTGTCCTGCCTCTCCCCTCTTCCAGCTTTCTTCTCCCCCCCCAATTAAACAGTCTAAAGAAGGGTCTCGACCCATGATGTCACCTATCCATGTTCTTCAGAGATGCTGCCTGACCTGCTGAGTTACTCCACTTTGTGTCCCCCTATCAATTGCCAGGTTTTGTCTCACCCCCACCTCTCTTGCAATGTTCACCCATCCCCCTTGCTACAATCAGCGTGAAGAAGGGTACCGACCCAAAAGGTCACTTATCCATGCTCTCCAGAGATGCTGCCTGACCCACTGAGTTACTACAGCATTTTGTATCCACTTATCACTTGGCAGGCTTTGTCCTACCCCCGCCTCTGTTCCAGCTATCTTCCCCCTTACTATAATCAGTCTGCTGGAGGCGTCCTGACCTGAAACGTCACCTGTCCACTCACTCCACAGATGCTGCCTGACCTGCTGAGCTATTCCAGCAGATAGACACAAAATGCTGGAGTAACTCAGCGGGACGGGCAGCATCTCTGGAGAGAAGGAATGGGTGATGTTTCGGGTCGAGACGCTTCTTATAACAGCACTTTGTGTCTTCTACTTAAAGAGAGCACCGAGGTTCTCAGGAGCACAGGTGCTATGTAAAGGTAACACTCTCACAGAAGCAGGTTTGTAAAGGATCAGCGACAAACACCTCAAAGTGTGATCCAGACTTACACACCAACATTGCAAACACACACACACGGGATGACTCCACTAGTGGGAGAGTCTGGGACAAGACGGGAAAGCCTCAGAATAAAAGGATATTCCTTTAGAACGGAGATCGGGAGGAGTCATAGAGTGATACAGTGTGGAAACTTAGGCCCAACTCGCCCACACCGGCCAACAAATATCCCAGCTACACCAGTCCCACTTGCCTGCACTTGGTCCATATCCCTCCAAACCTGTCCTATCCATGTACCTGTCTAACTGTTTCTTAACGATGGGATGGTCCCAGCCTCAACTACCTCCTCTGGCAGCTTGTTCCATACACCCACCATCCTTTGTGTGAAAAAGTTACCCCTCAGATTCTTATTAAATCTTTTTACCTTCACCTTGAACCGATGTCCTCTGGTCCTCGATTGTCTTACTCTGGGCAAAAGTCTCTGTGCATCTACCGGATCTATTCCTCTCATGACCTTATACACCTCTATAAGATACCCCCTCATCCTCCTGTGCTCCATGGAATAGAGGCCCAGCCTACTCAACCTCTCCCTGTAGCTCACACCCTCTAGTCCTGGCAACATCCTCATAAATCTTTTCGGAACCCTTTCCAGCTTGACAACATCTTTCCTATAACATGGTGCCCAGAACTGAACACAATATTCTAAATGCGGTCTCACCAACGTCTTATACAACTGCAACATGACCTCCCAACTTCTATACTCAATACTCTGACTGATGAAGGCCAAAGTGGCAAAAGCCTTTTTGACCACCTTATCTACCTGCGACTCGACCTTTAAGGAACCACGCACCTGTACTCCTAGATCCCTCTGCTCTACAACACTACCCAGAAGCCAACCATTCACTGTGTAGGCCCTGCCCTTGTTCGACGTCCAAAAATGCAACACCTCACACTTCTCTGTATTAAATTCCATCAACCATTCCTCCGCCCACCAGGCCAATCGATCCAGATCCTGCTGCAATCGTTCACATCCATCTTCATTATCTGTAAAACCACTCACTTTTGTATCATCAGCAAACTTGCGAATCTTGCTCTGTATGTTCTCATCCAAATAATTGATGTAGATGACAAACAGTAAAGGGCCCAGCATCGAACCCTGAGGCCCACCCCTCGTCACAGGCCTCCAGTCCGAGAAGCAACCTTTCACCATCACCCTCTGCTTCCTTCCATGGAGCCAATTTGCTATCCATTCAGCCATCTCTCCTTGGATCCCATGCAATCTAACCTTCCAGAGCAGCCTACCATGTGGAACCTTGTCGAAGGCCTTACTGAAGTCCCTGTTCACAACATCTACAGCTCTGCCCTCATCGACCTTTTTGGTCACGTCTTCAAAAAAGTCAATCAGATTTGTGAGCTACGACCTCCCACGTACAAAACCATGCTGACTGTCCCCAATCAGCCCTTTCCCATGCAAATGCCTGTATATCCAATCCCTCAGAATACTCTCCAGTAACTTACCAACTACAGATGTTAAGCTCACCGGCCTATAGTTCCCAGCATTTTCCCTGCAGCCCTTCTTGAAAAGAGGCACGACATTTGCCACCCTCCAATCCTCTGGCACCTCTCCTGTATTTAAGGACAACTCGTAAATTTCAACCAGGGCTCCCGCAATTTCCTCTCTACTTTTTCACAACGCCCTCGGATATATCAGATCAGACCCTGGGGATTTGTTTACCTTCAAACACGACAGTACCTTCAATACTTCTTCAATGGTAACACTAACTGCTCTCAAGACACCTCTGGGGACTGCTCCAATTTCCTCCATCCTACTGTCTCTCTCCAGAAGAGAAATACTCATTGAGGACCTTGCCCATCGCCTGTGGCTCCACACAGATTTTTTGATTCCTGAGTGGTCCCACTCTCTCTCTAGTTACCCCTTTCCCCCTTGTGTATTGATAACATCTTTTGGGATTATCCTTAATGCTACCCGCCAGCGCTATCTCCTGGCCCCTTTTTGCCCTTCTCATTTCCTTTTTTAGTTTACTCCTTAGCTCCCGAAACTCCTCCAGGGATGCACTTTATTTTTCTTTATAGAGCCATGTATATCATTATAGATTCAGAGACGTACAGAAAACAGACCCTTCGGCCCAACTTGTCCATACTGACCACGATGCCCCATCTACACCTTTCCCACCTGCCTGTGTTTGGCCATATCCCTCTAAACCTTTCCTATCCATGTACCTGTCCAAACATCTTTTGGCCGGAGGGTGGTGAATCTGTGGAATTCACAGCCGCAGACGGCAGTGGAGTCCCAGTCATTGGGTATTTTTAAAGCAAAGATTGATAGTTTGTTGATCAGTAAGGGTGTCAAAATTTAAGGAGGGAAAATATAGATCAGGCATGATCAATTGGCAGAGTGGACTCGATTCTGCACAGGTCTTATACAGTGAGGGGTAAACACACACACACATTCAGAATGAAGTAACAAGGAACTGCAGATGCTGGTTTAAACCGAAGACAGACACTTAAAGCTGGAGTAACTCAGCGGGTGAGGCAGCATCTGCGGATAAAAAGAACAGGTGACGTTTCGAATCGAGACCCTTCTTCAGACGGACACAAAGCGCTGGAGTAACTCGGTGGGTCAGGCAGCATCTCTGGAGAACATGGATAGGCGACGTTTCACACACTGAGGGCAGAGGCCGGAAACACACTGAGACAATAGTCCTTCCAGACGGCTAAGAGACTGTGACTGCATGGCATCAAGGGCAGCAAGTGTTGGAGATTGTGTGCATATTATCATGGAAGGAACGCCAGTAAGTAGCATCAGGCTGCAGAGAGGACGGTAGAGAGAGGGGGAGAGAGGGAGAGGGAGAGTTTGGGGCATTCAGTAATTGGGACATTTCTCACCCAGAGACAGGGGCAGGGGCAGGGACTCCCAGTGTGTGAGGCCGGGTGTCCGAGAGACAAAGAGCGGCTCTCAGTCACACACAGAGGGCCACAAATGCAGACAGCAGCCGGTCCAAACACCGCCAAGCACGGGCAGAGGCTCCGCCATAGGCCGGGAGCGCTGGCTACACAGACACACGCACACAGACATACACACAGACAGAGAGGCAACACCACTCACCAAGTCAGCAGAGGCAAATCGCCTCTACTCGTGATCTGCAGCCTGCTTGCTCGCAGTTCCTGTGCACTCACTGACCAGCGGTGCACACAGGGAAATGTAGTCCCCACACAGGTGGTTAGCATAGAGAAGGCCAATGAAGGGTCTCTACCCGAAACATCACCCATTCCTTCTCTCCACAGATGCTGCCTGTCCCGCTGAATTACTCCAGCATGTTGTGTCTCTTCGGTTTGAACCAGCATCTGCAGTTCCTTCCTGCACATAGAGAAGTAGACGCCAGGAACTGCAGATGCTGGTTAGTGCACACAAGGCTGTCACTGTGTGTGTGTGTGTGTGTGTGTGTGTGCGTGTGTGTGTGCGTGCGTGTGCAGTGTGTGTTGTGTGTGAGTGTGTGTGTGTGTGTGTCTGTGTGTGTGTGTGTGGTTTGTGTGTGTTGTGTGTGTTTGAGAGTGTGTTGTGTGTGTGTGTGTGTGTGTGTGTGTGTGTTTGTTTGTGTGTGTGTGTGTGTGTGTGTGTGTGTGTGTGTGTGAGTGTGTGTGTGTGTGTGTGTGTGTGTGTGTGTGTGTGTGTGTGTGTGTGTGTGTGTGTGTGTGTTGTGTGTGCAAGGGTTGCAGTGGGAGACAAGAATTTCCATTTGTGTAGGAAGGAACTGCAGATGCTGGTTTAAACCCGTGGACTACATTTCCCACTTTAACTTCGTGAGCAGGCTTTGGGGACGGTTACGGACACGCGCGCACACGGCGGCAGCGGGAGCGCGCAGGGTCCCAGGAGCAGTGGGTGAGTGTCGGTGCGGGGCTGTGCGGGAGCGGCTGCTCGGCCCGCCCGCCCGCGTCTAGCCCCTGCCTGCCTGTCTGTGTGGGCTTGTGTATGTATGTATGTATGTGTGTGTAAGGCTGCCCCAGTCTCCACCGTCCCGGCCCCGGCCTCCCTCCCTCCCTCCCCGCCCCCCCGCGGCTGGTTGACTTCGCCTGGTTTCAGTGGGATATTGTTTGCATTAGCTTAAATGTATTTCCTTGCTGTCGTCCAGTCTGCAATTGAGCCCCTGCACCGCCCGGAAGGACTCATTCATCTCTCTCCCAGTGTTTCCGGCCTCTGAATGTGAGTGCGTGTGTGTGTTTCTTCTGTCTCTGTGCCCCTGCCTCTTGTCTCTGTGCCCGCTGTGTCTGTGCCCCCCCCCCGTCTCAGTGTGTACCCCCTTCCCTGTCTGCCCCCTCCTTTTGCCTCTGTGCCCCCTTATGACCGTGTGACCCCCTCTACCTCTGTCCCTGAGTGCCCCAGTCTTTCTAAGTGCCCCCCTGTATCTTTGCCCCCCACCTCAGAGCGTCACTCTGCCCCCGCCTCTGTGTGCCCTCTATGTCTGTGCCCTGTTCTGTCTGTGCAACTCCTGCCCTCGCTCTGTGCCCCCCCCCCCCCCCCCCCCGCCTCTGAATGCCCCCTTGTGCCTATGCCTGTCTCCGAGTGACCGCTATATCTGTGTGTGTCTGTGGCCCCTACCCCTTGTCTCTAACTCGGGAGAAGTCATGAATTACCTCGTACAGTGGGACAGGGGCTTAAGGCCTCTGACGAGTTTGCCCTTTGACTCATACTCGCAGCATGGTCGCATGGCGTCATATGTACGTCTTAGGAGGTCGTATGAGGTCGTAGGTAGGTCGTGGCATCAAGTAGGTTGGGGTGTTTTTTCCTAGCATTATGAAAAATGCCCACGAGTATAAAAGGTTGCGAATTAGGTCGTGAAAGTGGGACAGGCCCTTACGACTATCTGTCAGATTTGTCACCATATTTTTCCCCAGCATGCAAGGACTGTAATTACTTGGTTCATTCCCTCTGCCCTTCTTAAAGAAATATGACACATGGCCTTCAGTCCACTGGTACCGTTTCATGATACATGGACACTTCTGTCAGATCCTCACAGTCTCCTCCCTTGCCTCTGACAGCGATCCATCCCTCTATCTCTGTAAGCAGCTCGATTCTAATCATGTGTTGGCTTTCGTCTGACTGGTTAGCCCGCAACAAAAGCTTTTCACTGTACCTCAGCACACGTGGCAATAAACTAAACTGAACTGAACTATTGAAATCAGATGAGAAGCATTCACATTAATAGCCACCCACCGCAGACTGTTATTGTGCATCCTTCTGTCTCTGAGTTTGCCTACCTTAGCTTTAGCTTTAGGTTCATTAGTGTCACTTAGCTACAGTGAAACGCTTTATTTTGCATGCTATCCAAACAGATCAGATATACCATACATAGATACAATTAGTTCAAGCTCCAGTCCAATAGGTAGAGCAAAAGGGAAGATACAGAGTGCAGAATATAGTTCTCAGCATTGTAGCGCATCAGTTCCACAGACAGACAAAGAAATCAGGAGTAGGCCATTCGGCGCAATTCATTATGATCATGGAGTATCCTGTACCTGCCTTCTCTGGGCCACAGGCCAACGAACTGGCCTCAACTTACCTTCTGTGGCAGAGAATTCCACAGCTGTGTGAAAAACGATTTTTCTCATCACGAATCTCGGTCCTAAAAGACCTTAGTCCTGGACTGAATTTTGTAACTCTATGAAGGGCCGAGTCTATCCAGTCTTTCTTCATCAGGAAGTGTGCCATCCCAGATTCAAACCTTCTCTGTATCTCTGGCAAGAATGTCTTTCCCTCAGGGCGAATGGGACATGATGGGTGGACCAGAAGCCTGGAGGGGAATAAGCAGTCTGGCGGTGCGCGCTTTCAAGATTCTGTATCTGGAGAAGGAGGAATGACCGGGGTGGGACAAGTCTTTCATTATGTGAGTAGGAAGGAACTGCAGATGCTGGTTTACACCGAAGATAGACACAAAATGCTGGAGTAACTCAGCGGGACAGGCAGCATCTCTGCATAGACGGAATGGGTGAGGTTTCGGGCCGAGACCTTTCTTCAGACTGAGAGGCTATGGTGGCTACTTTTCCGAGGCAGCGCGAAGTGTAGACGTAGTCAGTGGTGGGACGTTTTGTCCGTGTGATGGATTGGGCTACATCTAGTATGTCTTGTGGTCTTGGGCAGAGCTGTTCCCAAGCCAAACTGCAATGCATCTGAAGAAGTTGGTGACGGTCACTGGAGACTTGCCAAATATCCTCCATCTCCTCAGGTAGAGACGTTGCTGTGCCTTATTGGTTGTCACATCAATGTGGTCGCTCCACGACAATTCATGGACAATATTAACACCAAAGAAGTTGAAGCTTTGAGGGTTCCACCATCTGTGCATTTATTCTCCCCTTAGTTTCTCTGCTCTCCTGCCTCAGTGCCTCTGCATCTTGTTCATGCCTCGTGTCCCTGCCTCTGCCTGGGACTGATTCTGCTTATGCCCGGTTTATACCATCGTCAAGAACGAGGACAGCACAAAAACAGGCCATTTCTGTCATGCTGTCCAGCTCAGGTCAACTAAATCCATGTTTATGGATAGGAAAGGTGTAGAAGGAGATGGGCCAAACGTGGGTAACTGGGACTATTGTGATGGGGCAGTTTGGTCAGTATGGACGAGTTGGGCCTGTTTCTGTGCTGTATGTCTCTATGGCCTGACCATGTTTTTGTTATCTGCTGTTCTAGCTCCTCGTCTAAATAACCCCTCACTGTGCGTGAGTCAGCTGCCTTAAGCTGATATGGGAGCCGCGAGGAATTATCCCATAGTTTTGAAGAAGGTCATCGATGATGGAGGATATCTGCCAGAACAGGTGTTTAACGTGGAGGAAACAGGTCTGTACTGGAAACGCCTGCCCGATAGGACCTTTATTTCACAAGATGGGAAGGCTGCGAGGAGCTTGAGTGCTTCCAAAGACCGGCTGACGCTACTGATGGGAGGCAATGCCGCGGGGGATTTCAAGTTGAAGCCCGTCTTGGTGTACGGCTGTGAGAGTCCCAGAGCTCTCAGTGGCTACGCCAAGCCCAGCCTCCCTGTGGTCTGGCGCTCCAACCGCAAAGCCTGGATGACCATGTCCATCTTCCACGACTGTTCATCGGCCACTTCTGCCCGGCAGTGGAGAGGTACTGTGCCCAGCGCAACATTCCCAACAAGGCTCTGCTCATTGTAAAGAACGGAGCCAGCCGCCCACTCAACCTGAACGACCTCTCCAGTACCGTGAGAGTGGAGTACCTGCCCAACGAGACGGCAGCCTTGTACCAACCCATGGACCAGGGTGTGATTGCCAACTTCAAGCGCTATTACTTAAGGAGGACTCTCCGGCGATTGGTTTGTGCGTCTGATGGAGAAAATAAACCAACAGTGCGGGAGCTTTTGCTCAACTTTAACATCATGAGTGCGATGGAGAACATCGCTGAGGCGTGGGGCGAGGTGGAAGCGTCGACAATGAACGGCGCTTGGAAAAACATCTGGCCGGGTTGTACCAACAACACGAGCCTGCCGCCAGCGGAGACGGTGGAGAAGGTCACCAGGGACATTGTGGCGCTGGCCAACGAGGCCGGCTTTCACAACGTGGTGGAGGGCGATGTGATCCAGCTGCTGGACTCACACCAGGAGGACCTGTCCGATGAAGACCTCGTGTGGCTGGAGCAAGAGCGAGCCTCGGAAGCGGTGGATGACACAGACTCGCCGCCCGCCCCACTTCAGCTCACCACCGACCACCTGTCCGACGCCTTGTCCTACATCGACCAGGTCGTGGACATTCTCAGCGTCAACGACCCGAACCGAGAGCGCAGCCTGAAGGTCGGCCGCTTACTGCAGGACGCCGTCAGCTGCTACAAGGACTTGTACAAGGAGAAGATACGCCGGCAGCAACAAACAACTCTCCGTGCTGTTCTCATCTGCAAAACAGAGCCCCCTGAGTAACCTAACCCCACCACTACCGCCCCTTCACACACAACTCCGGATACTGACCCCTCTAGTTTTGTGTGTACTATTATTGGTTGTGAGTGACATTAAAGTATCTTTCCTATATTTATTACACCTTTGGAAGCGTATCTCTAGGTTTTTTGTTTAGTTTCTGGGTCTTTATTATCACATGTACCGAGGTTTTGCATAAAGTTCAGTAACATTGCCGCAGTCTCTCGAAACACACACATTCCACAGAGCAGGAACGTTTCGGGTCTGAATAAGACAATAGACAATAGGTGCAGGAGTAGGCCATTCGGCCCTTCGAGCCAGCACCACCATTCAATGTGATCATGGCTGATCATCCCCAATCAGTACCCCGTTCCTGCCTTCTCCCCATATCCCCCGACTCCGCTCTCTTTAAGAGCCCTATCAAGCTCTCTCTTGAAAGCATCCAGAGAACCGGCCTCCACCGCCCTCTGAGGCAGAGAATGAAGAAGGGTCCCGGGGTGGTGGGTGTATGGAATGAGCTGCCAGAGGAGGTAGTTGAGGTACTTTCACAACATTATGGAAACATTTAGACAGGTGCAAGGATATGGCAGGTTTAGAGGGATACGGGCCAAACGCAGGCAGGTAGTACCAGTGTACATGGGGCATGATGGTCAGTGTGGGCAAGTTGGGCCGAAGGGCCTGTTTCCAGCTGTGTCACTCTATGACTCTAATCTGTGTTGCCAAACGTGACTGTCTGAGATCTGGTCTTCAGAAGATTGCGGACTTCCATCCTAAAAAGGATCGGACCAGGGATGAACACGACAGTAGGGGAGCAGAAGCAATGGCCACAGAGACATCGGTTGAGATATAAATAGGATTCCCAAAGGGTTCGATGGGTATAAAAGCTGAGCACATGGAGGAACTGGGAAAGAATAATACAGGGACCTCGCTTGTCATATTATTGTTAACACGCGGGCTAAATGAGGCAGGCAGACACGTGGATTGAGGCAGGAACACTGAAAACTGTGACGTCCAGGTTCAGGAACAGCTTCTTCCCCGCAGCCATCAGGCTACTTAAACACTACAACCTCAAATCAGCTCTGAAATACATAGACTCGGGGCATTGTTTTTGTCTTTGCACTATTATTAATAAAATGCTGGAGTAACTCAGCAGGATAGACATCATTTCTCTGGAGAGAATGAATAGGTCGAGATCCTTCTTCAGACTAGTCAGTATAGAACAAAATGAGTTAAATATATGTAATATGAATGTGTGTGTGTGTGTGTGTGTGTGTGTGTGTGTGTGTGTGTGTGTGTGTGTGTGTGTGTGTGTTGTGTGTAGTGTGTGTAAGTGTGAGTGTGTGTGTGAGTATGGATATATGCGTGTGTGAGTGTGTGTGTGAGTGTGTGTGAGTGTACATGTAAGTGCCGGTGTAAGTATGTGTGTGTGCGTGTAAGCGTGCGTGTGAGTGTAAGTGTGTGTGTGAGCGTGTGTGTACATATATACATATATGTTATATGTAGTTATATCTATAAATGTTATATATATATATATAACGATAGAAATGTTCCTATGGGGTGTATCTATATATGTATGTGAGTGTAACTGTAAGTGTGAGTGTGAGTGAGTGTGTGTGTATATATGTATGTGTGTGAGTGTGTGTATATGTGTGTTTGTGAGTGGAAGTGTGTGTGTGTGAATGCATGTGTGTGTGTGAGTGAGTGAGTGTGTGTGTGTGTGTGTGTGAGTGCGAGTGTGTGTGTGTGAGTGTGTGTGTACCCTATAGGAACATTTCTATCGTTCTATAGGAAGGAACTGCAGATGTTGGTTTACATCGAAGATAGACACAAAGTGCTGGAGTAACTCACCGGGACAGGCAGCATCTCTGGAGAGAAAGAGTGGGTGACGTTTCGGGCCAGGTCAGGTCTGAAGAAGGGGCCCGACCTGAAACATCACCTGTTCCTTCTCTCCAGAGATGCTGCCTGAGCCGCTGATTCTCTCCAGATCCTTCCTACACATAGACACCTATCCTCTGTACTGTTCGATGCTCCATTGCTCAGGGCACCGTGCGGGCGGGAGTGCCACTGGATGAAGCCGCCGGGGGTTGTTCCTGGTGGCCGGTATGCGCCCAGAGCGAGTTGGAGTAGCTCCGGCCAACGACTGACCGCCGGTCCCAACGTTTTGAGGGGGACGGGAGGTGTTGGTAGCGACCCGGTGGGAAGCGCCAACCGTCCCCTTCTGCTGAGCCGCCGACCCGTCGCACCATTGGCAGGGCGACCTCTGGCACCTGGCGAGCGCAGATCCGTCGCTGAGCTCCGGGCGCTGTGTAGAAATCCCCGGGCCCCTTGTTGAAACGAGCTTCTGGCATAAAACTCTTGCGCCGTGATGTTATTCCGGGCCGCAGACAGGGCTCCGCGGTTGGAGGTGTAGTTTAGAGATACAGCATGGAAACAGTGACACTCACTGAGTGTGAGTGTGAGTGTGAGTGTAAGTGTAAGTGTGAGTGTGAGCGTGAGCGTATAAATTGTGCCCACCGAGTCTTTGCAACGCCCTCGTAAATCTACTCTGCAAACTCTTCACCTTAAGGACATCCTTCCTGTAGGAGGGTGAATTAATAAAGGGCCTGTCCCACTTGGGCGTCATTTGCGCGTCACGCAGGTGGCGCGCGAAGATTTTGTGAATCCCAAAATCCTGGGGCACCGCGCGTCACTGTCTACGTCACCGCGTCTCACCATGCGCCAAGTGCACGCCATGAGTGGGTCACGTGCGCGTCACGACGCGCGCGGCGTGCGTCGTGACGCGTAAATGATGTCGCGTAAATGACGCGCAAGTGGGACAGGGGAACAATACTTCAAACACCCGATCACCCCTTCACACTAATTCCCATGTGCAGGAAGGAACTGCAGATACTGGTTTACACGGAAGATAGACGCGTAACCAGTGCTGGAGTAACTCAGCGGGTCAGGCAGCATCTGTGGAGAATATGGATGGGTGGCGTCTCACCTATTGATTATCTCCCGACCTGCTGCCTGATCACACTAGTTGGCCCCTTCGTCTACCTTTTGACTACCTTCGATTTTCCAGCATCTGCAGTTCTTTCTTAAACACTAGTTCTACGTTATCACCTTGTCCTCGTCCACTCCCTAGTGGCAATTTAGAGCGGGCCATTTAACCTACAAACCTGCACGCCTTTGGGATGAGGGAAGAAACTGGAGCACCCGGAGGAAACCAACGCGGTCACTGGGAGAACATGCAACTAAGTGTGGAACACGGTGACCTGAATGGTCTCGCCGCAAACACCGATTATGCAAGTAAGAATTTCCCAAGAATGTCATTGTTCTATCGTGGACATAAACGACACTCTCTTGATGTGGACAATAAGACATTCTCTTGATAACAAAATGCATTAAATCATTGTGACCCCGACGTGATTCGAACACGCAGCCTTCTGATCTGGAGTCAGACGCGCTACCGTTGCGCCACGAGGTCCGGACCCGCATGGACATCACAGTAAGCCCCGACAAATGCCCCCCGACCAACATGCCCCATCTACACTAGTCCCACCTAGAAACATAGAAACATAGAAATTAGGTGCAGGAGCAGGCCATTCGGCCCTTCGAGCCTGCACCGCCATTCAATATGATCATGGCTGATCATCCAACTCAGTATCCCGTACCTGCCTTCTCTCCATACCCCCTGATCCCTTCAGCCACAAGGGCCACATCCAACTCCCTCTTAAATATGGCCAACGAACTGGCCTCAACTACCTTCTGTGGCAGAGAATTCCACAGATTCACCACTCTCTGTGTGAAAAACGATTTTCTCATCTCGGTCCTAAAAGACTTCCCCCTTATCCTTAAACTGTGACCCCTTGTCCTGGACTTCCCCAACATCGGGAACAATCTTCCTGCATCTAGCCTGTCCAACCCCTTAAGAATTTTGTAAGTCTCTATGAGATCACCCCTCAATCTTCTAAATTCCAGCGAGTACAAGCCAAGTCTATCCAGTCTTTCTTCATATGGAAGTCGTGCCATCCCAGAACACCTGCCCGCGTTTGGTCCATATCCATCTAAACCTGTCCTATCCATGTACCTGTCTAAGTCCCTTTTAAATGTTATTCGAGTGCTTGTCTCAACTACCTCCTCTGGCAGCTTGTTCCATACACCCACCACCCTCTATGTGAAAGGTTTTCCTCTCAGTTTCATATTAAACCTTTCCCCTCTCACCTTAAACCCATGCCCTATGGTGTTTGATTTCCCGCCCTACATTCCCCATATCTATTCCCTCCCTCCACGCTCCAAGGAATAAATTCATAAAGACTCCCCCTGTGAACCCAGGCCCTAGAGTACTGGCAACGTCTTAGTAAATCTCCTCTGCACCCTTTACAGCTAAAGGACATCCTTTCTCTCGAAGGGTGACCAAAAGTGAACATAATACTCCAAACATTCCCCAGAATCGTTCCTGTATTTCCTCCTTCTATTGCCCTGGAAATGTTTGTCTGAAGAAGAGTCCCGACCAGAAAAGTCTCCCTTTCCCCCGACTCTCAGCCTGAAGAAAGGTCTCGACCTGAAACATGGGCCGCGGAACCGGGGGTGCTGGGGGGGGGGGGGGGGGGGGGGTGCTGCAGCCCCTCCGCTTTTTTGGCGAGACATGCTTCATAACCCGAAATTATCCGGCCCGCAGGCGTAGTTTTCTCTTCTTCTGAGGACCTCCGACATCCTGAATTTCAGAACAAGCGCACAGTGAGCGCGACAAAACCAAAGAGCATTGAGCGGAGCGCTGTGATTACCGCCAAGGGGAGGGGAGGGTGGGCCCGTGGGTCCCGAGAGAGAGAGAGAGAGAGTCCGGGGGGGGGGGGGAATACCTCCCCCACGTTTTGAGTTGGGGGTCTGTATTATCCCCAGTTTTTGAAGGTCGAGCAACAACAAAAACTAGTAATTGTGCCGCCTGCTCCGCTCCCTCACGTATCAGCATCAGTGATCCCTCAGCCCCCCCCCCCCCCCCCCTCACTTTCAAAACCGTTCCGCGGCCCCTGTGTAACTTCACCCATTCCTTCTCTCCAGAGATGAGTTACGCTAGTTTTTTTTTTTGTCTATCTGTGGGGGTGTAAACCAGCATCTGCAGTTACAACCTTCCTACCAAATTTCCCCCAACAGTTCCCCCGTTTTCATCTGCAAGTGGATGAACTGTGAGCATCCGTGGCGGTTTCTGTAGTGTAGCGGTTATCACGTTCGCCTCACACGCGAAAGGTCCCCAGTTCGATCCTGGGCAGGAACATCATTTTCACTCTTGCTCTCTGGGTTGGCACCTGAAGGCCGTCTTCGTCCACTCATATGCACCTCTACAATAACCGCCCAGCCATCTTCCAGCAAAAATAAGCAATACTGTTTGAAGCTGGAGGAACTTCATGGGTCAGGCAGCATCTCTGGAGACTTGTCCAGAGATCTCCAGAGATGTTACAAGAAAGTCTGAAGAAGGGTCTCGACCCGAAACGTCGCCTATCTCCTTCGCTCCTTAGATGCTGCTGCACCCGCTGAGTTTCTCCAGCTTTTTGTGTAACCCCCATGTTACAAGAAAAGTTGGAGTAGACAGGCAGCATCTTTGGACAGAAGGAATGGGTGACGTTTCGGGTCGAGACCCTTCTTCAGACCCTTCTCCAGAGATGTTGTCTGACCCCCCTGAGTTACTCAGCTTGTTGTGTCTATCTTTGGTTTAAATCAGGAACTGCTGTTCCTCCCTACACATCATACACAATTATCCATCAATTGCCAGGCTTTATGTCGCCCCACCACTCTTCCAGCTTTCTCCAGCCGACCTCATTCGGTGTGAAGAAGGGATTCTGTGACTTTATGTTGCCGGAAAAGATAAGAGTTGACTGGCCAGATCAGTCATGCGATTAAAAGCAACAGATCACTCAAAACCACATTTCAACATGAACATCCGCCACAGTGACTCCTACACATTCCGCACTGTGATGGAAGGCGAAATAAAGTTCAAGTCCTTCCTTCAGTACTTCAGTATTTCCCAACCCCAGCCCTTCCCATTGTCACGCTGAAATTCTCTCTTTTACTGTGAGTGGGGGGGGGGGGGGGGGGGGGGGGGGGGGCTTTGCAAAGAATGTTTCTCACTTAATTTGTGGATTAATCCAATGAATTTGGAAATAAAATGCCACCACGATCGATTTGGTCCTTCCACTCTTTATTCCTCAATCTGCTCGCGCAGATGAACAAGAGACAAGAATCAACAGTATGGTATTGTCATATGTCCCAGTGTGTGTATATAAATATATGTATTGTGTGTAAGATTTTATATGTATTTTATGGTGTTTTTATATGCAATGTATTTTAATGTAATGTTGACCCTTGTCTGGACCTTGTGACCGAAATAAAGTTTATTATATATATATATATATATATATATATATATATATATAAGCTGCGATGTCCTCCAGATGGATTGAGCGGCTCCGTGCGTCAAACCCTATGACCCAGTGACCTTACGTGCACACCCCCTATTGGGTTGGGAGGGAGAGATAGATCAGCCTGAATCCAGGAACTGTGATTGCTTTCTCATTCCTCTCTGAATGAGGGTTCCTACCCAAAGCGTTGTCTGTCCATTCCCTCCACAGATGCCGCCTGACCCACTGAGTCACTCCAGCCCTTACACACTGGTGTCTATGTGTGTGGTCGTTTCTGTAGTGTAGTGTCACACGCGAAAGGTCCCCAGTTCGATCCTGGGCAGGAACATCATTTTCATTCTTGCTCTAAGTTGGCACCTGAAGACCGTTTTCGGCCACTCATGTGCACCTCTATAATAACCGCCCACGCATCTTCCAGCAGAAATATGCAATACATTTGCTGTTTACAAAGACTTACTCCCTGCGTCTGTGCGACGGAGAGATCGACCGGCATGGCATGAAACACACTTATAGACACAAAAAGCTGGAGGAACTTAATGGGTCCGGCAGCATCTCCGGAGACTTTTGTTCAGAGATCTCCAGAGATGTTATAAAAAAAGTTGGAGTAGACAGGCAGCATCTTTGGACAGAAGCAATGGGTGACGTTTCGGGTCCAGACCCTTCTTCAGACTCTTCTCCAGAGATGTTGTCTGACCCCGTGAGTTACTCAGCTTGTTGTGTCTATCTTTGGCATCTGCTGTTCCTCCCTACACATGAAACACAATTAACCATCAATTGCCAGGCTTTGTCTCGCCCCACCACTCTTCCAGCTTTCTCCAGCCGACCTCATTTGGTGTGAAGAAGGGATTCTGTGCCTTATTTTGCCAGAAAAGAGTGTTGGGATCGGGAACGATCTAGGCTTGTAATAACGATGGCCAATGAACCCAAGTGGAAGTAGAATTTGCAACACAAGTATAGTCATGTAGGATATGGGAGAAAATATAAGAATTCACAAATAATTGTCCTAAACCGAGAACAGACAAGGCGGTCCAGAGGTAAAGGCAATGGAATGCATCGAACGATAGGGCTCGAAACCCATCCTCCTCGTGAACTGTGACCAGTATTTCCCAACCCCCAGCCCCCCCACGCTGAAATTCTCTCTTTTGGGGGAGGGGGTTGGGACAAAACCTGGCAATTGATGAATAATTGTATTTCATGTGTAGGGAGGAACAGCTGATATAAACCAAAGATAGACATATAGACACATAGAAACAGAAAATAGGTGCAGGAGGAGGCCGTCCAGTGACTTCCCTCCGTGACCGGGAATTCTATAAATTCACAACTCTCTGGGTGAAAAACGTTTTCTCACCTCAGTCTTAAATGACCTCCCCTTTATTCTAAGACTGTGGCCCCTGGTTCTGGACTCGCCCAACATTGGTAACATTTTTCCTGCATCTAGCTTGTCCAGTTATAATTTTATATGTTTTTACAAGACCCCCCTCATCCTTCTAAACTCCAGTGAATACAAGCCTATACTTTTCAATCTTAGACACCAGCGTGTTGCCAGAAAAGATAAGAGTGTTGGGGTCGGGGAATTTTCTCAATTCTGTTAACCCTTGCTGTCTCCTCCCCTTCCCACCTCTCCCTCAGCCCTCGGGCCCTGGCATTCCCTCTATCTCTATCTCCCTCCCCCACCCTAGTCGCACTAGCTTCTCATTTTCACACCACAAACAGCTTACAATGGCTTGTTCCCTTTATCATCGATACTTTTTTGCATATCTTTCATTCATTGTTCTTTATCTCTCCACATCACCGTCTATATCTCTCGTTTCCCTGATCCCTGACCAGTCTGAAGAAGGGTCTCGACCCAAAACGTCGCCTATCTCCTTCGCTCCTTAGATGCTGCTGCACCCGCTGAGTTTCTCCAGCCTTTTGTGTAACCCTCGATTCTCCAGCATCTGCAGTTCCTTCTTTAACATTTTGCACTTCTACAATAACCGCTCGGACATCTTCCAGCAGAAATATGCAATAAATTTGCTGCTTCCAATTACTTACTCCCTGCGTCTGTGCGAAGGGGAGAACGACCGGCATGGCATGAAAACTAATTATAGACACAAAAAGCTGGAGGAACTTAATGGGTCCGGCAGCATCTCTGGAGACTTTTGTCCAGAGATCTCCAGAGATGTTACAAAAAAAGTTGGAGTAGACAGGGAGCATTTTTGGACAGAAGCAATGGGTGACGTTTCGGGTCGAGACTCTTCTCTCCAGAGATGTTGTCTGACCCCCCCGGTTTACTCAGCTTGTTGTGTTAGGAGGTTGCAGGGTGACCTGGGCAGGTTGAGTGAGTGGGCAGATGCGTGGCAGATGCAGTATAATATAGGTAAATGTGAGGTTATCCACTTTAGCGGCAAAACCAAGGGGGCAGATTATTATCTCAATGGAATTAGGTTAGGTAAGTGAGAGGTGCAGCGTGACACTAGTCACTGAAAGTTGGCTTACAGGTACAGCAGGCAGAGAAGAAAGCTAATAGAATGTAGGCCTTCATAACAAGAGGATTTCAATATAGGAGTAAAGAGGTTCTTCTGCAGTTGTATAAGGCCCTGGTAAGACCACGTCTGGAGTATTGTGTACAGTTTTTTTCTCCTAACTTGAGTATGGACATCCGTGTGATTGAGGCAGTGCAGCGTAGGTTCACGCGTTTGATCCCTGGGATGGCGGGATTGTCATATGAGGGAAGATTGAAAATAATAGGCTTGTATTCACTGGAGTTTAGAAGGATGAGGGGGATCTTATAGAAACATATAAAATTATAACTGGACAAGCAAGATGCAGGAAAAATGTCCCCAATGTTGGGCGAGCCCAGAACCAGGGGCCACAGTCTTAGAATAAAGGGGAGGTATTTTTTTATTTTTTTTTCATTTAAGACTGCTGAGGTGAGAAAACGTTTTCACGCAGAGAGTTGTGAATTTATGGAATTCCCTGCCACAGAGGGCAGTGGAGGCCAAGTCACTGGATGGATTTAAGAGAGAGTTAGATAGAGCTCTAGAGGCTAGTGGAGTCAGGGGATATGAGGAGAAGGCAGGCACGGGTTATTGATTGGGGACGATCAGCCATGATCACAATGAATGGTGGTGCTGGCTCGAAGGGCCGAACGGCCTCCTCCTGCACCTATTTTCTGTTTCTATGTTTCTATGTGTCTATCTTTGGTTTATATCAGCTGTTCCTCCCTACACATGAAACACAATTATTCATCAATTGCCAGGCTTTGTCCCAACCCCCCCGGCCCTCCCCCCCACTATATCGTAAGATACCCACCTCAAAGAGACAATTTCAGCGTGGGGGGCTGGGGGTTGGGAAATACTGGTCACAGTTCACGAGGAGGATGGGTTTCGAGCCCTATCGTTCGATGCATTCCATTTCCTTTACCTCTGGACCGCCTTGTCTGTTCTCGGTTTAGGACAATTATTTGTGAATTCTTATAACTCTCTCCATATCCTACATGTCTATAAACTCGTGTTGCAAATTCTACTTCCACTTAGGTACGGCATGCTTGGCCATCGTTATTACAACCTCGATCGTTCCCGATCCCAACCTCTTATCCCTCATTTTTCATCTTTTCTGCAACATAAAGTCACAGAATCCCTTCTTCACACCAAATGAGGTCGGCTGGAGTGGGAAAGAATGGGGGGGGGGGCGAAAGCTGGAAGAGTGGTGGGGCGAGACAAAGCCTGGCAATTGATGGATAATGATGTGTTTCACGTGTAGGGAGGAACCGCAGATGCCAAAGATAGACTCAATACAACTCGTTAGGGGGACGGGGGGGGGGGGGGGGGGGGGGGGGGGGGGGGGGGGGGGGGGGGGATCAGACAACCATCTCTGGAGAAGGGTCTTGGGCAAGAAGGGTCTGGACCCGAAACGTCAACAACCCATTGCTTCTGTCCAAAGAATGCTCCCTGTCTACGCCAACTTTTGTTGTAACATCTCTGGAGATCTCTGGGACAAAGGTCTCCGGAGATGCTGCCGGACCCATGAAGTTCCTACCAGCTTTTTGTGTCTATAATTGTCATGCCATGCCGGTCGGAATCTATTTTTTTTCTCCTCCGTCGCACAGACGCAT
>CM069166.1:14165119-14180119 GCA_035221665.1 Okamejei kenojei | reverse complement strand
ACTCCGGTATACTTGCTCTCCGTGTGTGGTAGTTCTGTAGTGTAGTGGTTATCACGTTCGCCTCACACGCGAAAGGTCCCCAGTTCGATCCTGGGCAGAAACATAATTTTCGTTCCTGCTCCAATCTGTCACCCGAATGCGTTTCCCGGGCCGCTCACATTCATCTTTACAACGCTTACCCAAAAATGGAACAGATCATAGTTGCTTTCCTGTCCCCCATGGAACGAACAGCTGCCGTTTTTCAAGACTTATTCCCACCCGCGGCTGTACGAAGGACAGGGCTATATTCACACCGCGCAGCCCATGAAACGCAATTACTTGCCCGGCTTTGTCCCGTCCCCACCTCTCTTCCACCTGTCTCCAGCCGACGATAATTAGTCTGACAATCTTGCTCCAATCCCGGCCCTATCCACGACCCTCCAGATCTGCTTTATTTGTTATTTTTTGCTGCTCAAGGTTCCATTACTTTACAGTTCCGTGTGTGTTCACCCCCCCCCCAACCCCCCCCCCCCCCCCCCCCCCCCCCCCCCCCCCCATGATCCGCTGAGCTACAACATGTTGTTGAAGAAGGAACTGCAGATGCTGGAAAATCGAGGGTGCACAAAATGCTGGAGAAACTCAGCGGGTGCAGCAGCATCCAAGGAGCGAAGGAGATAGGCAACGTTTCGGGCCGAAACCCTTCTTCAGACTGATAGGGGGTGGGGGGGGAGGGGGGGGGGGGGGGGGAAGAAAGGAAAAAGGAGGAGGAGGAGCCCGAGGGCTGAGGGAGAGGTGGGAACGGGAGGAGACAGCAAGGGTTAACAGAATTGTGAGAATTCGATGTTCATGCCAAGAGGATGCCGACTCCCCAAGCGGAATATGAGGTGCTGTTCCTCCAACTTGCGGTGCTGCTCACTCTGGCCATGGAGGAGGCCCAGGACAGAGAGGTCGGATACGGTAACATGTTGTGTATATCTTCGGAATAAACCAACATCTGCAGTTCCTTCCTACATATATTCATCATGTTATCTGTGTATCTCGCCACTACTTCCAACTCCTCCACACTTACTCGGTCTGAATCCCTCGCCGTTTTCCCCTCTCTAAGTATTGTAAGGAGACGTTGTTATTAATTTCTATCGACAACTCCATCTTTACCTTGTCACTCTGTCTTAGACACAACATACTGGAGTAACTCAGAGGGACAGGCAGAATCTCTGGAGAGAAGGAATGGGTGACGTTTCGAGACCCTCCTTCAAACTGAGCCTCGATCCGAAACGTCACCAATTCCTTCTCTCCAGAGATGCTGTCTGGCCCGCTGAGTTACTCCAGCACTTTGTGTCTATCCTCCGTGTAAACCCGCACCTGCAGTTCCTTCCCACACATGATCTTGCGTTACAGGGTTGAGCCCTGTACAAACACAGTCCCATTTACCTTTCGTGAAATAAAAAAGTTGATGGCATGTTGATAACATGTCATTGCGAGCAAATGAAATGAAATGTGACATGGTGACACATGTATGAACTGTGTTATGTACTTGCAAATTTTGCTAATTCAGTGTACTTTAGGGGGAAAAATCCTTATTTATTAGTACACGTATCAGATGTTATGGGGAGAAGGCAGGAGAATGGGGTTAGGAGGAGGGATCGATCAGCCATGATTGCATGGCGGAGTAGACTTGATGGCGAATGGCCTAATTCTACTCCTATCACTTATGACTATAACCTTATCTGATGACGGGTGGTCCAGACATTTTTTTTCTCTTTTTTCTTTTTTTTTTTTTTTATTCATTTTCTTATTAAATTTTTTTTTTTATTTTTTTTTTAATTTTACTTTTTCTTTAGGGCCGAACGGTCTGGTGCTGTTTTATCTTCTTTTTGTTCTCTGACAATCTCCGTAAATGTTGTTTCACACTCGCTCTAACTCTTCCACCGTCTCTCTGATTTATTTTTTATAATGTTTCGTCCTTTCCCCATGACTGGGGAATGCCCCCCCCCCCCCCCCCCACCCCCCCCAACCCCCCCCCCCCCCCCCCTTCACTGTCTAACTCTCATCATCCCGAGGCCCGGGTCGGGGTCGGAGTCTGCAGAAGGGTCCCCATCACGAAACGTCTGCCATCATTATTCTCCAGAGACGGCTGCCTGACCCGCTGAGAAGAAAAAAGGTTATCCCAGCTCATGCGTGTCTATCTTAATGACATTCTCCCAATAGCAGGGAGACCAAACGTGAACACAATACTCCAAATAATTCCCCGAACCATGCCAGTATTTCTTCCTTCCGTTTCTTTCTTCTTCTTCTTGGCAATGTTCTATTCTGAAGAAGGGTCCCGATCTAAAACATTGTCTGCCCTATTCTCTCCCACAGATGCCGCTGACCCATTGACTGAAGAAGGGTCTCAACCCGAAATGTCACCCATTCCTTCTCTCCAGAGATGCTGTCTGTCCCACTGAGTTGCAATATCTTTTTATGTCTATCCGTGGTGTAAACCAGCATCTGCAGTTACAACCTATCTACAGATGTTCCTCCAACATTTGCCCCGTTTTCATGTGCAAGTGATGTCTGTGAGTGTTCGTGGCGGTTTCTGTAGTGTAGCGGTTATCACGTTCGCCTCACACGCGAAAGGTCCCCAGTTCGATCCTGGGCAGGAACATCATTTTATCGCCTGCTCTTGCTGTGGTTTGATAGCTGCAGCGTCTCCGTCAACTTATATGCACCTCTACAATAACCACCCAGACATCTTCCAGCAATAATATGCAATATATTTGCTGTTTACAAAGACTTACGCCCTGCGTCTGTGCGAAGGAGAGATCGACCGGCATGGCATGAAACACAATTATAGACATAAAAAGCTGCAGGAACTTAATTGGTCCGGCAGCATCTCTGGAGACTTTTGTCCAGAGATCTCCAGAGATGCTACAAAAAAAAAAAAAACAAAGTTGGAGTAGACAACTCGAAGGAGCATCTTTGGACAGAAGGAATGGCTGACGTTTCGGGTCGAGGCCCTTCTTCAGACTCTTCTCCAGAGATGTTGTCGGACCCAGCTTGTTGTGTCTATCTTTGGTTTAAATCCATCAATTGCCAGGCTTTGCTTTGTCCCGCCCCACCACTCTGAAGATCCAGCTTTCTCCAGCAGACCTCATTCGGTTGTGAAGAAGGGATTCTGTGAATTTATGAAAACCACGTCTAGTACCACGTTAGCACCTACCATTAACCTACAAAAACCTGCACATCGAGGGAAGAAGCTGCAAGGAAAACACCCACGCGGTCACAGGGAGAACCCAGTGCCCTGTCAGGGAAAGACTGAATTGCTCGGAGCAAAATGCATTAAAATAATTGTGAAACCCCGACGTGATTCGAACACGCAGCCTTCTGATCTGGAGTCAGACGCGCTACCGTTGCGCCACGAGGTCCGGACCCCGCACGGACATCACAGTAAGCCCCCTACATATGCCCCCCGACCAACATGCCCCATCTACACTAGTCCCACCTGCCCGCATAAGGGCCCATATCCCTAATAAAACCTGTCCTATCCAATGTACCTGTCTAAGTTCCTTAAAATGTTGGGATAGTCCCAGCCTCAACTACCTCCTCTGGCAGCTTGTTCCAATGCATCCCACCACCCACTCTGTTGTGAAAAATATTTTCCCCTCAGTTTTTCCTACTCTAAAATCTTTCCCCCTCTCACCCTTAAAGCCATGTCCTCAGGTGTTTGATTTTCCTGCCCCACATTTCCCCATATCTATTCCATCATGCTGATTTTCAAGAATCCCCACGCGACGTCCTGCCTCCAAGGACTAAAAAGTCATAGACTCCCCCGAGAGTGGGCAAAATGCAGTTTAATGCGGATAAATGTGAGGTTATCCACTTTGGTAGCAAAAAACAGGAAGGCAGATTTCTATCTAAAAATGGCGTCAAGACGGAAAAAACGGGATCTGTGGGGCGCGCATCCTTGTTCATCAATCAATGAAAGTAAGCATGCAGGTACAGCAGGCAGTGAAGAAAGCGAATGGCGCCATGTTGGCCTTAGATGGGTTGAGTATAGGACAAGAGGTCTCTCTGCAGTTGTACAGGGCCCTAGTGAGGCCACACCTGGAGTATTGTGTTAAAGAAAGAAACTGCAGATGCTGGAGAAAAACACAAAAACGCTGGAGAAACTCAGCGGGTGCAGCAGCATCTGGAGTGAAGGAGATAAGCGACCGAGCCACTGACAAGGAGGCCGCTAACCGGGGAAGACGAACCTACGGGGGTTTTCGGGTCGAGACCCTTCTTAGTACTGGAGTATTGTGTGCCGTTTGGTCCCCTAATTTGAGGAAGGACATTCTTGCTATTGAGGGAGTACAGCGTAGTTTTACAAGGTTAATTACCCAGAGATGGCTCTAGGGGGGGGTCCGGCGGCGCGGGACCGCGGGGGGGGACGGGGGGGAGGGCGCGGAGGAGGGGGGGGGGGGGGGAGCGAGGTGTGGGAGGTGGGGAGGAGGGCGGGGGGGGGTGGGGAGGAGGGCATGTGCATGTCGGAGGCGTGGGGTGGTCTGTGTAGTTGGTTGGGTGAGTCGCGGGGCTGGGGAGTGGGCTGGAGCGACTGAGGGGGTGGTTACGAAGCCGCGGGTGGGAGGGGGATGTGGGGGGCTTGGCGGGGTGGAGGGGCGAGGTTGGCGCGCGCAGGGGGGCGTGGGTGGGGGGTGGGGAGAAGGGTGGGTGGTGTGCGTGGGTGGGGATGAGTCTTGTAGGCTTTCGTCTTAGGGATTGTGGTGGTTGGGGTTGTAGGTGTGGCTGTGTGGGGTGTTTCTTGGTGTGTCGGTGGGGGGGGGATTGGGGGTTGATGCGGTGAGTGTGAGTTTGGATTATGAAGGGGATGCGGGCCTGAGACGACAGCTGAGAGCATAGAGCGACTGGGTCTTGGTTAAGTTATATTAAGGGAATCTTATTGTTTGGACACGCTACCAAACGAGAGACAGGAAACATGTTCCCGATGCTTGGGGGAGTCCAGAATCAGGGGCCACAGTTTAAGAATAAGGGGTAAGCCCATTTAGAACGGAGACGAGAAAACACTTTTTTCTCCCTCTCACAGAGAGTGGTGAGTCTCTGGATTTCTCTGCCTCAGAGGGCGGTGGAGGCCTGGTTCTATGGATGCTTTCAAGAGAGAGCAAGATAGGGCTCTTAAATGATAGCGGAACAGAGATACAGGGGATAAGGGGAGAAGGCAATGGAACGGGGGGCGGTACTGATTGGGATGATCAGCTCTGATGATGGCGGTGCTGGCTAGAAGGGCGGCGTCCGAAATGGCCTACTCCTGCACCCCTATTGTCCGCATTGTCTATTTGTCTATTGAGAGCCCAGGCCCCAGAGTACTGGGGGTTGGACCATGGTACCAATACAGAGTCTTGGTAATTTCTATCTCTGCACCACTTTCCAGCTAAAGGACATCCTTTCTCTCAAAAGTGAACATAACACTCCCAAACCCCAGCACAACGTTTCCTGTATTTCCTCCATTCTATTGTCCTGGAATGTTTTGTCGGAAGAAAGACCCACAGGAAAGTCACCTGTCCATTCCCTCCTCAAATGCCGCCGGACTCACTGGATATCTCTGATCTCCCTTTCCCCCCGACTCTCAGCCTGAAGAAGGGTCTCGACCTGAAACGTCACCCATTCCTTCTCTCCACAGATGCTGCCTGTCCCGCTGAGTTACACCAGTTTTTTTAATGTCCAATCTGCGATCTGCATCTGCAGTTACAACCTAGAGAGGTTCCTCCAACATTTCTCCCCGGTTTTCATGTGTGAGTGATGTCTGTGAGTGTTGGTAGCGGTTTCTGTATGTGTAGCGGTTATCACGTTCGCCTCACACGCGAAAGGTCCCCAGTTTCGAACCTGGGCAGGAACATAATTTTTCGCTTCTGAAGGCGTCATTCGGTCATTCATATGCACCTCTTAACCGCCCAGACACTTTCCAGGAAAAATATGCAATACATTTCCAAGAACTTAAATGAAATGTGCTATGAATGGTGGACACATGTATGAACCGTGTTATGTACTTCCAAATTTTGCGAATTTAGTGTACTTTGGGGAAATAAATCCTTCTTAATTAGGACAGTTGTCAGAGGTTAGGTGAGAAGGCAGGAGAATGGGGTCAGGAGAGATAGATCAGCCATGATTGAATGGCCGAGTAGGAGTGATGGGCCGAATGGCCTAATTCCACTCCTATCACTTATGACATGATGACCTTACCTGATGAAGGGTGGCCCCTGACAACATCTGCACCTTGCTGATTTACACCGAAAGAGAGACACAACATGCTGGAGTAACAGCGGGTGAGACAGCATCTCTGGCTAGAAGGAATGAGTGACATTTCGGGTCGAGACCCTTCTTCAGTTCTGTAACTTAACTGTTGGGCACTAGAGCACAGGAACAGGCCCTTCGGCCCACAATGTCTGTGCCCAACATTATACAATGGCCAATTCTTACCTGTCTGCTCATAATCCATATCTCTCCATTCCCTGCTTACCCGTGTTTAGAACGAGAATTGTAACTGGATGCCCTTGAGTTCCAGAGAAGGAGGCAATATAAATCTCCTGGCACCGTTCTTAGACCGACGGTCTCGCCGCGTTCACCTTCGCTGCAACGTGGAATGGTAATCGGAACCCGGTCTGGATCGAAGACTTCTTTGGGCTGATTCTCAGATCTGATTGAGCAAGACAAGGGTTCCGACCCGAAACGTCACCCATCCCATGTCACCAGAGATGCCGCCTGACCCGCCGAGTTACCCCAGCATTGTGTGTCAATCTTCAGCAAAATGAGCCGCGAATGAAAGAGCGGCAGGTTCATCTGTGGAGATTCGGCAACTACATTAAATAAATCGTGGGTGAGATTTATTTGATTACTTGCCATGAGCAAGTGCAGAATGGAAAAGTATTTAAACCACAACATATGATTAGAATATACAACGTAGAACACAATTATACAACATGCAAAATTGCTTAAAATGAGTCGATAGGGTGAATGAATTGTTCTTTTCCCAGGGTCCGGGAATCAAGAACCAGGGGACATATACTTATGATGAGCTGGGAACATTTTAATAGGAGCCTAGAGGGCAACTTATTTTCATTCAGAGTTGTGTGTATATGGGACGAGCTGCCAAATGAATTTGTCGAGGCAGATACAATAACTACATTCAAGAGGCATTTGGACAGGGACGTGGTATATAGAAGGTATAAAGGGATATGGGCCAAATTATGCAGGAGCAGCTTGATCGGCGAAGACGAGTGGAGCCAAAGGGCCTGTTTTCTTGACCCGAGTTGTTAGAAATGATCAGTAAGTTTGGGGATTGGGATTCTGATCACAATGACCAAAAAATTCTTAGTGCAAGCAGAATATAGAATATAGAAATCCAGTCTGAAGAAGGGTCTCGACCCGAAACGTCACCCGTTCCCTCTCTCCAGAGATGCCTACGGTCCCGCTGAGTTACTCCAGCATTTTGTGTCTATCGTCGGTTTAAACCGGCATCTGCAGTTCCTTCCTACACGTGAAAATAAACACGTGGGAGATAGTGGGAAAGATGATGAGATTATGCTAAATTATTTCCGAGATGTAGGAATTTACAAGATGCTGAAACAGACGAGGTGGCCGAGTGGTTAAGGCGATGGACTGCTAATCCATTGTGCTCTGCACGCGTGGGTTCGAATCCCATCCTCGTCGTCACCTGTTACAATGAATAATTGGGTGGTGGTAATGATTTTACTTAAGTACCTCCGAGGCACCAACTTTCACCATTATTTTGCACGCCAGAGTTGTGAGTGTGGAATTCTCTGCCTCAGAGGGCGGTGGAGGCCGGTTCTCTGATACTTTCAGGAGAGAGAGAGATAGGGCTCTTAAAGATAGCGGAGTCAGAGGATATTGGGAAAAGGCAGGGACGGGGTACTGAATGGGGATGATCAGCTATGATCACATTGAATGGCGGTGCTGGCTCGAAGGGCCAGAAGGGGCTACTACTGCACCAAGTGTCTATTGTCTATTGTCAATTGCCTCTTTCGCGAAGATTATATTTTGCTATGAGTATTTTTTTTACACTAAAATGGTGCAGGGAGAATGGAAAGGTACTCATCAGCATTTTGTCTACCTCTGGACCCTTCTTCATACTGGGGGGGGAGGTCTCGACCCGAAACGTCGCTTATTCCTTCGCTCCACAGATGCTGCCTCACCCAAGAAATGTAGAATGGTTCATTGTTAGCCCGGGTGAGGGGAAGGTGACAAGAGGATGAGGGGAAGGTGACAATCAGTGTCTGCCTCGGGTGGTGCACTCCACTTGCAATTATTTTCCGAGCTGCATCTGTTAACAGCCTATCGCAATCTGTTTATTTACGTGTATAAATATATGGTCTATGCTATATTGACACAGTGAACTGTTCTGTATTTATGTTTACAATATTCTGTTGTGTGCAGCAAGCAAGATTTTCATTGTCCTACCTGGGACACATGACAATAAACTCTCTTGACTTGTCTTGACTTCACTTTATACATCTCACCCAGACAATGTGACCACGTTGTATTAGTGAGCGGTGAGGCGAGGGAAGTGATCATTCTAACTACTAATAACCGTGCTGCAAGCTCCCCGCCATCATGGGCACAAGAAACGTCGCCCATTCCTTCTCTCCAGAGATGCTGCCTGTCCCGCTGAGTCACTCCAGCTTTGTGGGTCTATCATCTGTCTAAACCAGCATCTGCAGTTCCTTCCTACACAGCTCCCTTCCATCTACACGTTCTCCCATCTCCTTCGCCCAGTAATTATCTGTGATCTTGAAATTTCCTTCCCACATTCTCTGCAGGACGCCAGCCCGACAATAGTCCTTATGTGTAAGAAGGGGACTGCAGAAGATGCTGGTTTAGACAGAGATAGACACAAAAAGCTGGAGTGACTCAGCGGGACAAGGCAGCATCATCTGGAGAGAAGGAATGGGTGACGTTTTCGGGTCGAGACCTTCTTCAGGCTGGTTAGGGATAAAGGGAAATGAGGAGAGGTTGTAGAGAGATACACAAAAAGCTGGAGTGGTCTCAGCGGACAGCAGCATCTCTGGAGAGAAGAATATGGGTGACGTTTCCGGACGAGACCTTCTTCAGGCTGTGTTAGGGATAATGGAAATGAGAGATTATAGACGTGAATTTGAGATGATAACGAACAAATGAATGAAAGAAATGCAAAAAAGTAACGATGATAAAGGAAACAGACCCATTGTTAGCTGATTGTAGGATGACAATGAGAAGGCAGTGCGACTTAGGTAGGGAGGGATAGAGAGAGAGGGAATGCCGGGGCTACCTGAAGTGGGAGAAATTACTATTCATATATCTGAAGAAGGTTTTCGGCCCGAATAGTTGCCTATTTCCTTCGCTTCGTATAGATGCTGCTGCACCGCGTGAGTTTTTCCAGCACTTTGGTCTACCATTGTTAATATCTACCCAAGCGAAAATATGAGATGCTGTTCCTCAATTTGCGTTTCGCTCACTCTGACAATAGAGGAGACCGAGGACTGACGGTCTGTGTAGGAATGGGAAGGAGAAATTAAAGTGTCGTAGTAACAGGCGAGACCAGGTCGGTTCACGCGGGCTGAGCGAAGATGTTCCGCGAAACGTTCCCCAAGTCTGAGTTTGGTCCTCAATTCCTCTCCAACAATTCTCTCCCATCCCCCTTTCAAACGTAAGGGACCGTGTGGCCTAATGGATAAGGCGTCTGAAACTTCGGTGTTTTAATACGATGTCATCAGAAGATTGCAGGTTCGAGTCCTGTCACGGTCGTTTTGCAAACAGCATTCCATACATTCTACGGGAATTTACTTCAAATAAGTAACATTTTGGAATGTCCAAACCAGGGCAGAAAGTTCGCAGCGAAAGGTAGCTTGAGCAGAGGAATCTATCAGAACCGGTACATCGTTCATGAAAGTGGCGTCGCACATGCACAGGTGCGGTCCTTTCACAGAGAGAGATGAGTCTCTGGAATTCTCATGCCACAGAAGGTAAGTTGAGGTCAGTTCCATAACAATGGCTATAATTTTAAGAGGGTTCTTACGTTAGATGTGGCCCTTGTGGCTAAAGGGATCAGGGGAATGGAGAGAATATTACAGGATACTGAGTATGGATGATCGGCCATGATCTAATTTGAATAACGGTGCAGGCTCGAAGGGCCGGAAGGGCTACTCCTGCACTCTATTTCGATGTTTCTATGTTCTATGTTTCAATAAATCAGGAATTGAGTCGAGAAGATAAACCACAAAAAGAGAAGGGTTTCGACCCCAAACGCCACACTACTCCCCTTTCTCAAGACACGTATGTCTGACTCGCTGAGTGCACTCCAGTTTTAATGTGTCTATCTTTGGTTTAAACCAGTAACTGCAGATCAATGATACGCATTGAGTACAGAAGAAATGGATACATGCTGGAGTAAACCTCGGTGGGTCGGGCAGCGTCTCTGAGCGAACAATAGGCGACATTTCGGGTCTGGACCCTTGTTCAGACCCCGTGATTCACATTGCCTATTTCCTTCGCTCCATAGATGCTGCTGCACCCGCTGAGTTTTCTCTAGTGCCATTGTCTAACCTAAGATTTTCCAGCATCTGCAGTTCCTTCTTAAAACCCGTGATTCTCTTAACGTGTGCATTGACACTTGAAGACGGGTTCTGACCCGCAGAGAAAACACACATTTTTGTAGTGTAGTTTTTTGCTCAAATCATCCGTGATTTTTCGTCCTCTGCTTTTCCATCAACACTAACCGTCTGGTTCTGTCCAAACGAATTCACAGTATTTAATTGAGAGAGTCACGTTTACAATTTTTACATTTACAAAGTCCACATTTACAGTTTTTGAAAACATATTGTCAGGAGTGGGAATTCGAACCCACCCCTCAGTTGAGGACCAGAATTCCCCGTTCTAAACGGAAGAATTCACTCCTTGGAAGTCCTGGCGCCTTAACCCTCGGCCACCTGACAGCCTTGCTGGAGCAACATTACATAGGGTGAAGCCACTATCTGCCCAGAATGCATTTACTATCCCCACCTTAAATGGACACGGAGACAGACACAAAATACTGGAGTCAACTCAGCGGGCAGGCAGCCAACATCTCTGAATAGGATGGTGACCATTTCGGGTCGAGTCCCTTCTCAGGCCGAGTCAGGGAAGGGAATACAGAGATAAGGAGTGTAAGGGTGTGAACACGAGTCCAAGGGGACGGACATGTATCTTGAATCCGGCGTCGTTGCTGGCGGTTGGGATGAAGGGCGGCTCAGAGCAGCGCCGCGTCTGCAGAGTATTCTCAGCGAGGGTGGGGTCAATGTGACCGAACACGAGAGCCGGCGGCTGCCGGTCAGGGAGCCGGGCCCGTGGACTATAATAATGGAATAAAGTTTTTGAGCGAGAGGAGCGGAGTATTGATTGAAATGCTACTTCGGGACGGAACGAAGGATACATCGCTGCCTGACCCGCTGAGTCCTCTGGTCTTTCTTTGTAAACCAGCACCTGCAGTTCACCTTGTCCACATGTGAAATAGTAACACCGCACCCGCAGAGGATAGAGTCATCGAGAGATACAGCGTGGACACGGAGCCATCGGCCCAACTTGCCCACACCGACCAACAGTCCCCATCAACAGAGTCCCCTCTAGCAGCACATATCCCACCAAACTGGTCCTATCCATGAACTGTCAAAATGCTTCTAAACGTTTCATAGAAACATAGACAAGGAAAACATAAACATAGAAAAAAAGTGCCGAGTAGGCATCTCGGCCCTTCGAGCCTGCACCGCCATTCAATACGACACGCTGATCATCCAACTCAGTATCCCCGTACCTGCTTCCTCCATACCCCTGATCCTTTAGCACAAGGGCCACATCTAACTCCCGTCTTATATATAGCCAATGAATTGCCACAACTACCTTCTGTGGCAGAGAATTCCACAGACTCAACCCACTCTGTGTCCAAAATGTTTTTTCATCTCGGTCCCTAAAAAACTTCCCCTTATCCTTAAACTGTGACCCCTTGTTCTGAACTTCCCCAACATCGGGAACAATCTTCCTGCATCTAGCCTGTTTTTTCCAACCCTTAAGAATTTTTAAAGAAGGAACTGAAAGCTGCAGGAGAATCGAGGGTACACAAAAGGCTGGAGAAACTCAGAGGTGCAGCAGCTCTAAGGAAGCGAAGGAGATAGGCGAACTTTCGGGTTCGAGACCCTTCTTCAGACACTGAAGAAGGTCTCGACCCGAAACGTCGCCATCCCTTCGCTCCTTAGATGCTGCTGCACCCGCTGGTTTCTCCAGCCTTTTGTGTACCCTTAAGAATTTTATAGTTCTATAAAATCCCCTCTCATCTTCTAAATTCAACGAGTACAAGTCAGACTACCCAATCTTTCTTCATATGAAAGTCCTTCCATCCCCCAGGAAACAGTCCTTTTGAAACCTTCTCTGTAGTCCCACTATGCAGGAATGTCCTTTCCTCAGATTAGGAGAACAAAACTGCAACGCAATACCTCCAGGTGTGGTCTCACCAGACCCTGTACAACTGGCAGTAGAACCTCCCTGCTCAAATACACAAATCTTGTAGCTATAATGCTAACTTACCATTTTCTTTCTTCACTGCCTGCTGCACCTGCATCTTACTTTCAATGACCGGTGGTACCATACATCCAGGTCTCGTTGCATCTCCGCTTTTCCCTAATCGGTCACCATTCAGTAACCAACAGACCTGCTTTTCCTGTTTATTGCCACCAAAGTGGATAACCTCACATATATCCAGGGGGGGGGGGGGGAGGGGGGGGGATTTATAGATATATTAATAGATGGAGTGTGAGTGTGTGTGTGATTTTATACTGCATCTGCCATGTATTTGCCCACTCCACCCGCCTATCGAAGTCTCCTGCAAGCCTATCGAAGTCGCCTTCCTAGCATCCTCCACACATCGTAACACTTCCCCCACTTCGTGTCCATCCGCAAAATTGCGGTATGTTGCTTCAATTCCCTCATCCTGATCAATAATATATATTGTAAATAGCAGGTCCACAGCACTGGGAGCCTTGGTCGGTACCCCACTATTCACCGCCTGCCATTCTGAAAAGACCGTTTTTACTCCTAACTCTTTGCTTCCTGTCGCAGCCAGTTCACTATCCACATCAATACTGAACCCCCAATACCGTGTGCTTTTAAGTTGTAACTACTCTCTTATGTGGGGACCTTGTCGAAGTCTTCTGAAAGTCCAGATATAACACATTCACTGGTTCTCCCTTACCACTCTACTATTACATCCTCGAAAATTCTATAAGATTTGTCAGACATGATTTTACCTTTCTTAATCCCATGCTGACTTTGTCTCAATAATTCACCACTCACCAAATGTGCTGCTATCCCACTTTAATAAGTAGCAGTTTCCCCACTACCGATGTTAGTCTAACTGGTCTGTAATTCCCCTTTTCTCCCTCCTCCCTTTTTAAAAAAGGGGATACATTTAGCAACCCTCCAATCCTCTGGAGAACTACTCCAAATCTAAAGATATTGAAAAAAATAGCACTAATGCATCCACTATTTCTGGAGCTACTTCCCTTAAGTACTCTGATGCAGCCTATCTGGCCCAGGGGAATTATCGGCCTCTAATCCATTCAATTTACTTAACACCACATCCTGTGCTAACCTGGATTTCACTCATTCCTCCATCTCATTGACCCCCGGACCCCTGCTATTTCCGGCAGATTTATTCATGTCCTTCCTTTAGTGAGAACAGACCAAAGTATTATTCAATTGGTCTGCCATGTCAGTTCCCCATGATCAATTCACCTGTTCTGACTGCAAGGGACCTACATTTGTTTTTAACTAATCTTTTTTTCTCTTCACATATCCTATCTATAAATACTTTTTGCAGTCTTTTTTATGTTCCCTGCCAGTTTTTCTTCATATCTATTTCCTTTCCTAATTAAGCCTTTGTCCTCCTCTGTTGGCCTCTAATTTCTCCCAGTCCTCTGGTAGGCTGCTTTTTCGGCTAATTTGTATGCTTCATCTTTTGTTTTGATACTATCCCTGATTTCCTTGATATCCACGGATGCGCTGGCCTTCCTGATTTAATATTTTGCCAAACTGGATGAACAATTGTTATAGTTCATCCATGCAGTCCTTCAAATGCCTTCCATTGCATATCCACCGTCAACACCAATCAATTGCCAATCTATCTCGCCAAATTCACGTCCTCAAACCCTCAAATTACCTCCTTTAAGTTCAGAATCCTTGTCTCTGAATTAACAATGTCACTCTCCATCCTAATGAAGATCTCAACCATATTATGGTCACTCTTGCCCCAAGGGGCCACAACACACAAGGCTGCGAACAAACTCCTTCCTCATTACTCAATAACCCAGTCGAGAATAGCCTGCTCTCTCGTTGGTTCCTCTACATTTGGTTTTTAGAAAACCTATCCCCTCATAATTCCAAGAAATCCTCTTCCTCACACCCCTGTCAATTGATTTGATTTACCCAATATAAATGCAATTGAAGTCACCATTATAACTGTTTTACCTTTGTACAACGCATCTAATTATCCTGTTTGAATGCCCTCCTCCAACTCACCACTGTTAGGTGCCTGTACCAACTCCCCACTATCGTTTTCTGCCCCTTAGTGTTTTCGCAGCTCTACCCATAGCGATTCACATCCTCCAAGCTAATATCCTTCCTTTCTATTGTGTGAAAAAAAAAAAAAAAAAAATAAAATAATAAAAAAAAAAAAAAAAAAAATAACACCTCTCTAACTAACAACGCTACCCCACCTCCTTTTCTTATCTGTCTATCCCTCTGAATATTGAAATCCCTGAGATAATCCAGCTCCCAGCCTTGGTCGCCCTGGGAGCCATGTCTCCATGATCCCAACTATATCACATTCATTAATAACTATCTGTACATTCAACTCATCCACCCTATTACGAATGCCCTTGCATTGATACACAAAGCCTTCAGGCTTGTTTTTTCAACGCTCTTACCCCTATACAATTATGTTTAAAAGAATACTATCTCTCTATG